>UCOH01009432.1:0-38033 GCA_900474275.1 Synergus japonicus
ACGCTGTACCAAGCTGCGAGGATTTGAACCAGTTCGACCCTTTTCGCGGTTAAATTCCGATTCTCTGTGCACGCTGTACCAAGCTGCGGAGAATCGAAAGGGTTGAATTATACGTTAAACTCACGGTTCGTAAGGGATTCCAAGGAATTTCGAGGGGTAGAATCTCGGCGCGCGCAAAGAAGGGTTCCGGTTTCATAATAATTCTATCGCGGCGTGATCACACTCATCGAGGGTTCCGATTTTGAAACGCGTAACACCTTGCAAGCGTGAATAGTTAGTTGCGAATACCTCGAGAAAAGGGTACTAGTTTGTCAAATTCTGAGCCTATTTTGTTCTAATAAAGATTGAACCATTTTTGTATTTAACGATCTCAGAAAGGGACTCGAGGGTAGTTTGAGGGATTCGATTTCAATTTCTAATTGTCATAAAATTATAAGAGATGTTTTGGCATTGCTCGGTTTGTGAGTTGACTATTTGATTTATATCGCGTCTTATTTGATTTCTAAAACATAGGATTATATCGAGCCTATTTCCACATCCGTTCTGTGTTAAAGCATCTTGAATTTACTGTTTTTTATTTAAATAAATTTTGTTACTTTATCGAAATCACTACGTGTTTGCTCGCCTCTCTCAGGAACCTTTCCCACTTCTTTTGATTCTAGCCTGTGAGAGGGCATAAGATCTTATTTTCAGGCTTAACAATTTGGCACTTAATTATGCAGTAATAGCATTTAACTTATACTTAGTATTAAAGACAATAGAATTGTTACATCTTATTGGTTTGGAAATTGAGCAAATCGTGTGAATATACCGAATTTGAAAACTATCTTCAGATTATTTTCGTCGTCAAAACGAGTGCTGTTAAAAAAGTTTTGAATTTTCACACATGAAGTTTTGAATAATGATAACTATTTTATAGAATATTAAGTAATTTTAAGATATTTTACTTTATTTTATAGGATATTAAATTATTTTAAGGTCTTAAGGCATTTCAAGGTATTAAGGAGATTTTTTGAATTGATTTAGGCTTTTACCTAATAAATCATTTAGTAAACTTGACGTAACACATTTCTCTCAACTTCATACAGGTGCAAAATTGAAGCGGTGTGTTTAAATTGTGCCCCCTTCTTTAAATATTAGATAAAATGATTGTGATTAGCGAGTGGTAAAACCAATCAATTAGTATTATTTCATCGGAAGAGTGGGGAGCGGGGAGAGGCTCGGTGACAAGCGAGATGGTTTAATTTGCGAATTTCATATTCTAATTATTGATCGCTTGACCATTGAGCATCTTAGGCGCCACTCTCTCGAGCTCAGAGGGATTCTGAGAGGTAAATTTTCGTTCAGTCTCCTCCCTTTACTTTATTAATATAAAATAGTGTGATTGGTTTTATTACAAGTGTCTGTGTGTTTATTTGTTACAGTGTAGCGTTTGTCGTTTAGCTTTGTTCAACTGCTTTCGCATTGCTTTGCCTCGCGCATTACTTCGCTAATTTATTGTGACATTGCTTCGATTATATTATTTGTGATGAAGGGGATAATTTCTACTCGTAATTGTGCCTACTATTTACTACCGATTCCTGATGTCGTTTTATTAATGATCGAATTCCATATTGGCTGATGGTCGATTTTTACGATATCCACTTCTCATCCTTCGTCTAATCTACAGCGCTTAGTATCGTAGATATTATGTGTTTCGCCTTTATTTGATTGATAATTTAACGTTGTCTAGTTGAGTATTCTGCGTCGATTGCGCTTTATTGTATTTAAAGCTTGATTTTATTTATATGCATATTATTCCTGAACTGTCTTGCCTATTTATATTTGAATTCTCATTTTATTTCTAATTTTGTTTTATGCGCCTTGATATAATTCTTTTATTTAAATAATTTCAAGTATTTCTGAATGGTACCTTTATTGTATGTCGATCAGTAATTCAAAATCTATTATTTGCTTGTATGTATCACAATTTGACTCATTCTTAACAGTATTGACTCCATTGAAATCGCGTGTGAAACCATAAATTTTATTGACCACTGCCATTTTCAATCATCCCGATTTAGAATTTAACTGCTATTCTTAATTGCTTTATTTTTATTATCTTTTCTCATATTTAAAAATAGTATTAATAATTATATAAAATCTAAAGTTGTCGAGCATACGCAAATGTACCAAAATCCCAGGATTAAAGGTTGGTTACAAGATATTACCATGATCAACATTTCTACAGATTGTAATGTTGAAGGTAGTTTGTAATCTCTAGGAATGTGGTAGCTCTTAAATAACCCATAAAAACAGAACTCTAAGCAAACGTATAATTTAGTTGAATACGATACTACATATTGTAGTTCGTTTGTTGTATAGGAAACTGAAATTACCTGACACCAGTTGCTACGAGTTGATTCAAGTCAGACCCCAGCTCAAGTAACAATTTGCAGAGTTACTCCAAGAGTACTCCAGCGAATTGTACAGCCGTTATATTGCTACAGACGTTTACAGCAGCTAGGTTCTATATAAGTTAGATGAGAGACAGAGAGCTGGCTTAAGTTCTAATACTCTTAATAGCAGCCACATCGAAGTACAAGATATATTACTAAAGAAAAACTGGCAATTAAAAAAGATTCATTCTGTGAGAAAAGCCTATAGACATGTATATTAGAGTGGTCCAAATAAAATGCATTGCAACAATTTTTTCAATGCTACAGAGTCTTGATCCCCCCAATTTGTTTCTAAATCCGAAAAAAGAAAGTCCCATTTGTTTTTTTTTTTTTTTTTTTTGTTTAAAACACGTGCCGGTTTTGATTTGAAGTTTCCCATCTAAATTGCATGGGGAAAAATCACTTTTTGGAATTATGGGAATAATTTTTCAGGGTTTAAGAATAAGTGACAGGAGATTATAGAAACTTATAGAGAACTATCCACCAAAGAATTTCATGTATCACACATACAGGTTTTGCACCCCTAACACACCCCCAGGGGGCCTTAAAAACTACCCTTAAAAGATAAAATTACCATTTTTCATGAAATTGATGTTCTGAGCACTTTATCCTCGTTGTTTTTCTTAATAATTATTATTAGTATTAATCTATTGAAGTATTTTTTAACATTGTTTAATAAATCTTTAATTATTTAAACAAATATCATTTGTTTAATTTTTTTTTTTAAATTTCGTTCTTTATCATAAAATTGTTTACTATTGGTCTAATGGTATATTGATAAAATATTAGTTAGTTAATATTCAAATATTTAAACAAATAACATTTGTATAACATTTTTTTTTGAAAATTCGTTTTTATTATAAAAATGTATACAATTGGACTATAATGGTATATTAATAAACATTGTTTAATAAATTTCAATTATTTAAACAAATGCAATTTGTTTATAAAATTTTTTTCGAATTTTTTTTTTAACTAAAATTATTAGGTATTGTTGGTTTAGCGAAATATTTATAAACAGTCGCGACATATAGTAATACACCAAGCTGTCGTTGTAAAAATGTAGATAATAAAAGAAAAGATTACAGAATGCAAAAATGTAATTATATAATATAATTATAACACAATTATGTATTACTTGGGAAGAAATTGTTTAAACCCATTAGGATCGTTTCAGCAAATTAAATTTACATATTAAAAAAACTTATGGTTAGTTTAATAATAAATGTTCCATGATTATTATTAGTCACAAATAAAGAATTACTTGTAGATAAATTTATAAATATATTTATTGGAATTTATTTAAACAATTATTCATTAATTAATATATGTTAATCAACATTTCAGTATGTACACAGTAATTTTTTAATAAAAAAAATTTTCAAAAAAAAATGTTTAAACAAATGTTATTTGTTTAAATATTTGAATATTAACTAACTAATATTTTATCAATATACCATTAGACCAATAGTAAACATTTTTATGATAAAGAACGAAATTAAAAAAAAAAACATTAAACAAATGATATTTGTTTAAATAATTAAAGATTTATTAAACAATGTTAAAAAATATTTCAATAGATTAATACTAATAATAATTATTAAGAAAAACAACGAGGATAAAGTGCTCAGAACGTCAATTTCATGAAAAATGGTAATTTTATCTTTTAAGGGTAGTTTTCAAGGCCCCCTGGGTGTGTGTTAGGGGTGCAAAACCCGTACGTGTGATACATGAAATTCTTTGGTGGATAGTTCTCTATAAGTTTCTATAATCTCCCGTCATTTATTCCTACACTCTGAAAAATTATTCCAAAAACTCCAAAAAGTGATTTTTCCCCCATGCAATTTACATAGGAAACTTCAGATCAAAACCGGCACGTGTTTAAAAAAAAAAAAAAAAAAAAAAAAACAAAAAAAAATGGGACAAGAAATTGGGAGTATTAGAAAAAATAAAAAAAAGTATATACTTCGAAGCAGTGTATGCGAAAAAGTTTTAATTACATCATAGCGGAAAGTTGTCTCTAACCCAAACCTAGAAAAGTAGATTTCTTCTAATGAGATTCTGGAGTTGTCTGCTCGCTTGCTCAGAGTATTTATATTCACTATATGTATATATACCTGGCGCTTTTTCAATTCCATGCCATATGTATTAGTGATCTTCCTTATAAATGAAATGTTCTAAATGTTAAAATTAACGAATTTACTGTATTGTTTATGTTTTCAACTAGAAACAGTTTTCAAATATTAATTCATTAGCATTAAAAATAATTCTTTATTAATGAAACTTGTAATGTCTAAAGTTATTTTTAGTTGGAACAATATTTCTGAATAAGATAAAATTGGGTAGAAATATTTCCCTTTATCATTCCCTTTGCCATTTCCCTTTACCATTCCCTTCGCCATGGTTTATGGGTTTTTTAAAAATGAAAATCGATATATTTCTAATTTTCTCGGAAACTATCACTCGCATAAAGAAATTTTGGTAACAAAAAATGTGTATTTCGATGAGTTATATAAATTTTGTTTGAAACATTTTTTTTTAATTTTGCATATAAAATGAAATAAACGCAAAAACCATGATTTTTATACTTTTTTCATGATTTCACCGTGAAAATAAATTTTGCCGCAATTTTCACTTAATATTCGTAATCAGCGCGCGTCAAAATACATAAGTATACGGAACCCAAAGAAAAGTGTATGTTTCTGGTTTTCGGAACTTTATCCATTTAAATATTAAGTTGCATATTTAGAAGGTTTTCTTCAAGTTGTATGTAAAGTAAAATTCACAAAAAGCGATTCCTCAACTTATGAAGATTCTTGTTACAATCAGTACATTAATTAAATTGATTTGTAAAATCACAACTATTTTAACAGTGTTGGGTAATATTTATGGAAGATTTTAAAGCATATAGAGAAAAATGAATGAATAAATTAATGGATAGTACACAATCTATTGAGTGCGTAAAAATAATATTTGTGGAGGTCACTACTGAAAATAAATTTTCAATATTCTGGGATCGAGTGAAATTCAAATTAGTCTAGCTTAATGATGAAAAATGGGAAAAAACTTGAAATCCAAGTAATTATCGAAGAGTTAATTTAGAATACTATGGTTGGATCGATGAATTGGATGAGTTTGCATAGATATGCAATATTCGTTTCTGAACTGAATCGAACACCCCATCGAGGGGTTTAAAAGAGAAATGGGGAGTCGCTTACTGATTCTTCCGGCCTGAAATAGGGGAATGCAAGTTGAAGTGACGTAAATCTTGATGCAGGGGAACTGTTGCTAATTGTGTGTATTCTATACGAATAAGCTAACAATCGTTCGGATCAAGAATATAAATGGTAAAAGCAATTTAGCTTCCGGCACAAACTTGCGGAAGAAGTTCAATGACGTCATTCTTCGCATCAGTGACAACGATGACTAGCTGGTAAGGAAAGAATGCGACAAATCCGGTGAATGCAACCCCTGGAATAAAATACAAGATTAATTGATCCTGGATGTTATTGATATTTAAATATTGATGTCCACTTTTTTTTCTAGGGAAAAAAATCCCAGTTTCCCCATAAATTTTGTTTAAAATGATGTAAGCATTAAAGAAAATTGTGGAGGATTTTATGGTGAAAGTAATCTTCAGAGATCATACATTATATTGAGCTATTTCGAAGATTTAATAAATGAGTTGGGGTCCACGCTTATATTTTACTTATATTTTATAAAATTCTCCGGAAACTCAATTAATAAATGTGAATGGAAATAGTGTGGGTCACGGATTAATTAACAAAACTAAATATACATTAAACTAAATATAATTAGTAATGATTTTGTAATGGGAAAGAGTAACTTATATCTAATATAAAATTTCACAGTTCCGCCGGACATTATCGATTATCAGACAAGCACAGATATGGTAGTTCGTGAAGGAAGCAATGTGACTTTAAGATGTGCTGCAACTGGTTCTCCAACACCCAACATCACTTGGCGAAGAGAGGACGGCCAAACAATTATTCTTGGAAACGGAAGAGAAGGTATGTTTTATTAAAAGATAAATTTAAGAAAGAAATGTAATTAATCACTAATTGATTGAAGAGAAATTTGTAATGACAAATACACAAATTTCTTTTGAAGCTAAATACCTCTAAGTGAATAAGTCACTAAAGCTATCTTGTAGCATACAAGCTTGTATGCAGATCAATGTTCACATTGGGTGCTTCGTTAGTACTGTATGTCTCGTCTACCTTCCAACCAAAGTTAAACTAAGATCAACTACATCAACACTCCTGGAATATATTTACTCAACATATTTACCAAGTACCCTTTTGAGATGAAATGGGCAAGCAAACATTCACTGATAACACATTTTTGGATTCCCCATTTCATATACAAAAATTAATAAAACATATTATCAATATTGAATAAATAAATTGGATAGATAAAAATGAACTCGTTTATAACTAACAGCAAGTGTTAATAAATATTTAAACACTGCACATCTGTTGATTGCAGCGCTTAGTGTAGAGGGTCCTCTTTTCGAGATCACAAAAGTAAATCGGATGCACATGGGATCGTATTTGTGCATCGCATCGAATGGTATTCCTCCTTCTGTAAGCAAAAGGATTATGCTGATTGTTCACTGTACGTATAATCCTAAATATCATTCCTCTCCTAAATAATTATATATATATATATTAGTTAAATATTTTCTTCAGTTTAAAACTCTAATAGATTAAATTTTTTTCTATTATACATATAAAATACAGAAAATTATTATAATGATTATACTGGTATCAATGCTATCACAAATATTGATTAAATCTGATATTTTCCAGTTCCTCCAATGATTTGGATTCAAAACCAATTAGTTGGAGCTCGAGAGGGTCAACAAATAACTTTAGAGTGTCACTCAGAAGCTTACCCAAAGTCTATCAACTACTGGACAATGGAAAAAGACGAAATCGTTCCACAAAGTTAGTATTTTTTGTTAACTCTTCTTACATCTTGTTTATTCTGAATTGTAAGGAAGCTTTTTTACAATCCCCTTCTCCGAAAGCTCTATTCCCACAACACCTTTGGACAAAAAACTTCATTCAAAAATTTTTTCAAACTTTTCCTTTCAGTAACTGTTACAAACCGCTTTTTCCAAACTACTATTTTCAATCTTCTTCTCCACCCCCTTTTACAAACACTTATTTTCAACCATCTCTTCCAAATCTCTTTTTTTCTAACCCTTTTATTACCCCTTTTCCAACCTCTTTTTCCAATCAACATTTTCAAAAACTTTTTCCAAAACATTTTTAAATCTCTTTTCCCACCCCCTTCTTCCACTTGTCTCAAAGCGCCTTTCACTACGGCTTTTTTAACTTCCTTTTCCAAACTACTGTCTTTAAAATCCCATTTACCCCGTCTCTTCCCAATTACTTTTTCAATCACCTTATTATATCTTCTTTTAATCCCCCTTTTACAAATCCTTTTTCCGCTTCTCCAGGCTGTACATCATTCCTTTTATAAATTAGAAAAGCGAGACTTCTCATGTATTATTATTAGCAATAAGAAACAGGGTGGCCACAATATTCAGTTCTTCAATTTCCCTTACTTATCCTTATAATAAACTTATTGATATTTTTTTTTTAATTTCAACAATTTATAATTTTTCCAAATCATTCGAAAGCTTCTAAAATTTGTTAAGCAAACTATAGAAACTATGTAATACGACTATAATAATATAATTAGCATAATTATTAATTTGTACTTTGCCTGACTTCTACTAATATTTCCCTGACAAATTTTTCTTTTCTGACATTTTCCTAACATTTTCCTGATTTCTCAGAAATGTGGTGACCCTGAAGAAGTAGAAAAAGGTTAATTAAATTTTGAAGAGAAAGTTTTAAAAACAACAATTTATTTCGTAGCCAGTTTATTCGGACGAGAATAAAGTCCTTAAATAATGCATACGAATGTACGTTCAGTTAGAGAATGGGAAAGTAACATGATTTTATCTGACGTTTATGAGGAAGGGTTTGCATTGAACAAAAGATCCCAGCCTCGAGTTGGTATACATATACATACACTATGCATAAGAGGACAAGGAAACTTTAGGGGTGTTCTGCATCCTGTCATCGGAGCTTATTATGGCAACTAGCCCACATTTGCATATGTATCAAGACCAATAACATGTAGGATAATTCAAGCTGCAGGGTCTAACGATTCCACCACGTGCTTATGTATCAATACGACACAATTTGTGCCTACTCAGCAGCTTACAAATCCGTTATTGTCTTCAAGCGTACGCTCCTTCTATTGTACAGTACTGATAGCCAATTAATCTTGGCCGCTGCTGCACTTTGTGTTGATAATATTGACATAATATTCAAAGCTCTAAAAGTATCATATATGGATATTTAAATTGATTTAAGAATGTACAACATAGAGGATAATCCGATGAGCGAATTTGAGTTGCAACCTGAAGAGAAACATTTACATTTTTTAAACCAGACTTGGGTATTATCCCGAGCAAAAGTTTTGGTCCTACTTGGAACCTACAATTGTATTAGAAGTTAGTAGATTTGTAGAGGATCTAAGGAGGGCTTATATTTGTAGCAGTGAGGTCCTCCTTAAAGTAGGCTTAAAGTAGGATGTCGGTCAGTGTATCCTTCCTAGTAGAAAATTTGGTCCTACATTAAACCTCATAATTCTACATAAAACCTGATTTGATTTTATTAGTTTGGAAATCCTATATTCTTTCCATTCCAGCCTATACTTATTCTGAATTTAATTCTCCTGTAGTCTTCCCAAAATCTCCACGGTATTTTCTAAGTCTACCTTTTTAGTCTTCCCATAACTTCCACAGAAGTTTTTAAGTTCTTTCATAACTTCCACAATATTTTCTGTTCTCCTTTGGTCCTCCTATAATCTCCAGAATATTTTTAGATTGCCTTAATGTCGCTTCCTTATATATTCTGTAATTAAAATCAGCAATATTGCAAAATATAAAAATAAAATAAGCTTAATTATTTATGAAATTTTTATGTTGCAAATACAAATTAAAAAAGCGAACCGTTTTCCAAAATAGCAACCCAATTAAACTTTGTAAAAAAAATAATAAAGATCCTGCACCATACGTAGAGTAAATGATCTTTCGTTCAATATTCTATACACAAAAAATCGTTAATCTTTCTAGTTCGTGAGTATGAATCTTTATTTGTTTCGGTAAGTTTGATCGTCAAATTGTGAAACTTTTAGCCAAACCTATCAGAGATTTTGAAAGAAAAACGTTTCATTAAAATAAACATTTTTCTATTAAAATCCATGTAAAAATTGAAACTTTGACAATTTTTTGTCTAAAAAATGTCCATTATTCTTACTATTTTCTTTCGAATTTTTAATCTGCAGATTTGAAAATACAAAAAAAAATTGTATTTCGAATTTAAAAAAAAATGTAAATTTGGTGCGGGATCCTTTTAAAATTTTAAGTAGGACCAAAATTTCGACTCGGGATATTCTTATCTGGTAATTTTGTTTAAGTCTTATAATTTAAAAAGTAACTCATTGACCAATTGCTTTTGCTTTCACAAGCAAGTTGATCAAATTTCTGAAATCTGTGTCTTACAAAAGGTAAATGTGCGTGATCAGTGTGAATATAAACAGAAGTCACGTTAAGTTATAGCCGCTGCTATCAGAATACTGAAGTGAACTTGGAGTTGCGAATAGGACGACATCTGTCTACCTTTGCTACTTGATTGAAGTATTGTGATGGCGGAGCGTCGTTTCCATCGAACGTCTTTGAGAATTGAAAGCTCCCACTTAACTTTGTATAGATGTATATATATATATATATATATAAGCTATTTGAAGCCAACAGCAAATAGCGTAATTTTTTCACTGATATTGACTGTCACCATTTCGAAATAGCTAGATTCTGCATGTTTCTGTCGTGGAAGAACTAATATGTACTGACAATATGACAAGCTAAAACACATGACAATTGTTCGAAATTAGAAGTGTAGATTGTGATCTCATTATTGTTATATATCGATTCTGAATATGTATTATCAGATCAATACTATATTTATTAAGAAAATAGAATATCATGACTTAACTTTTTTGTAGGTGGAAAATATGAACCTGCACTCGTGGACAGTGCTTATAAAGTTCAAATGAAATTAACAATACGCTCAATCACTGCTTCGGATTTTGGAACATACAAATGCGTCTCCAGAAATTCGTTGGGTGACACTGATGGTAGCATCAAACTTTATCGTAAGTAATAGAAACTTGAGCTTGGATTTATAAATGTTTTGATCTTCGTCTAATATATCTTTCTCTAATAAAGGCTAAACATTTTTCACTTATTACACTTCACTTATTACTTCATTCTCAAACATGAACCCAACGTTAAGAAAATAGTTTTTGTCATCAATTCGTACTCTCGAAAATCCTGATTTGGAAAGAGCTCTATATTTCTCTAAATGGTAAAAGAGAAAGAATTATGCACAGTTTCTAAAAAAATCAACTTATTATCAAGAAAATTATTTTTAAATAATGTACAAATCTTGCATTAAATTCAATAATTCAACAGTTTTCCATTCTGTATTTTTTCCTTATTCTTTATTCTTTATGATTTCTAATGTTGCCTGTTTTAGGAATTCCGTCCAGTTCTGGCTACCACAAAGGAAACGATACTAAATACAAAGGTACAGTACTGGGTAAATTGTAGTACAGTAGGGGAAATCACCTACAGTGGATATTGCAACCTCCAGTAGACTATAACAATAATTTAATTTAAAAAATGTAATAAATTCTACAAATAAAGTAAATAAAATCCGTATGTATCAGAATTTTTAATTGATATTCATCTACTTTATGTTGCATTATCGACTATCTAAATTTGAGGTGTTTCCCCTGAACATAATTTTTGCTGATGCCAATAGAGAAATGTAGAGCATTATTTGAATTTCCTACCCATGTTACTAAACATTATTCAAAAATTATAACATTATCTTCTCTTACACTACTATTCAATGTAGAGAACTAATTGACCCAAATTCTGTACAATGGGAGTTGCCTATAGAAGACTGACAAAAAATCTTCTTCAGTTCTGAGCACAATCATATCACTAGAGTATTCTGCACGACATATTCGTTAAGTAAATTCAAACTTTTTCACATTGTAGTTTAGAGGTATAAAGTGAGATAATAATTTAACTAAGTCATTCACCATTCTCGGTTGTGTTTTGCAAAGGAGTGAGTATTAAAGCTTCAGCGAGCTGACGAGCTGACGAGGGAAAGAGTGAAAGATGAATGCAGATAGAAAAAGCAAGATTTGAGCATAAATGAAGTAGTTGAACTTTCAACAGAAGCACTGGGATTCTCATCATATAGGCATTTTATATCATCAATACATCTGGTTTATCTATAGTATGAACTATTGAATAATTAAACAAATATGTTTCAAACCAGAATCAAAGCAAGGTGCAATATTCCTAGAAAGTGTGTTAATTTATTCTTACTCCTAATTAAGTATTGCATTATTGCAATGTATTTAAAATAGCAGAACATTGTCCATTCATTTCCTATATGTATAATCTTTAGAGTTTTTTAAAAATTCCTCAATTTTTTAAGCTTTAGAAATATTTTCTATATCTTAATAAAAAAGAATAGAAACTTTTACGAATGAAACGTACACCATTTGAGAGCAAGATAAACCTTTTTGAAACGAGCCGAAGAAAGTAAAATTAAAAATGGAAACGTCAGTTTTTCAGAACAAAAATCTTAACATTTCCGGAGCTATTTCGGGATAAAAACGCGAATGAATAGAGTAGTATGCACCGACTCAGTTTATGCTGTTCCGATTTCGTGAAACCTGAAATCCCACAGAAAAGTTCATTCGTTGCCTCGCAATGCCTTGTATGTAGAGACGTTTGGAGAAACTGTGATTCTTTTTTTTTCTTCAAACGCAAATTCTAGCCGTACATACTACCGTTTGAGCCGTCATACAGTCACTGACTTGATTCGTCCCTTCCTCCTTTTTTCCGCCGACAAACTCAGCGTAAAGCGTGGAGGCTCCACGTTCCTTTTCAGTGGGCTTCCAACACTGACACTAACTCTACAGCTGCCCCATGCGCTGATATGTAATCTACTTTCCCAAACCTCTTTGAAAAGCAGTAAGCATTGTCCCGACAAAGCATCCACGTACTATGCTCTACGAGTACTAATGTGTGTCCAAAATAACGCATTACTTAAGCTTTTCAGACATTATAACGAATTCTTGTCTAATTTATCACAAAGGGTGAAATGCAATTAGAGACTTTTTATTTGAGAAAATTATAAAAATCATTTAATATTTAGTACACTAGCAATTATGATCCGCGCCGCGACTTGCGCGCGACTAATTTCTCGTTTTTGCACACCTTTCGCTAGTAGAAAAAATAATTGAGAAGTTTTAATTCTTGAAACATAAAATCACGGAGTATAGACATAAGAAGACCAAAGTAATGTAACGCAAAATAAGAACAGTTTTCGGGAAGTACATACACCTGAACTTCCCGTGCGTGGCGCTAGTATGAACACATGTACAAAAATGGCCGCCCATTATATTTGCAAATGGGCCACCACTTTTTTACATGTGTTCACACTAGTGTCACGCACGGGAGGTTCAGGCGCGTGTTCTTCCCGAAAAATATTCTTATTTTGCTCGAAGTCCATGTACAGGACTTTGGTCTCCTTATGTCTGTACTCCATGCATAACATCTTGTAATTCTTTATCTAATTTCAGGAATCTCCATAAGTTTCAGAAAAATTCTTAAAATGCCCTTATTTTCCTTTAAAATTTCATAAAATCCATTGATTTCCTTAAATTCTCTTAAAATTACTAAAATATAAAATATCGTAAAAACCCTTAAAATCATTTAAAATTCCACGAATTGTCATGAAATATCTCTTAAAATTCCTGATAATCCAATGAAACCACGGAAAATACCTTTAGTCTTCAAAATAAGTTATTATCCCGTTAAATATCTTACAAGTATTTAAAATTCCATGAAACTCCGTTAAATCCCTTGAATCTCTTAAAAGTCGATAAAATTACTTAAAACTCCATACTAATATCTTATAATGCCTTTAACATCCTTAAAAATATGGTGAAATTCCTTAAAATTCCACAACCTATCGCTATAACTCTTAAAATTACTAAACATCCTATGAAATTCCTTTTAATTTCGGAAAATCTATTGATACTTCTTAAAATTACTCAAAATCCCATGAAGTCTCATTATACCTCTTAAAATTACACGCAATTCCATGACATTTCGTTATATAAATGATCTGTTCAAGTGTCCAACCTGACAAAATAATTCTACATATTACAAAATATAATTCTACCTCTAATAAACTCATAATATTACTAAACAGCTTCTTAAATTGTCAAAAAGAAAAAATCTCTTGTTGATTAATATTATTCTTTACCAGCATAAATTTAACCGGCATTGTCCGAGATTTTAAGAGATTTTTAGTGAATCTAGAGAATTTCAAGATTTCCAAGAATTCAAGTGATTTAAGAGAATTATGAGGGAATTTACGAGATTTTAAAGTTTCTTTTTAAAAGATTTGAAAATAATTCAAAAAATTTCAAGAGATTTAACATAAGTTGTAAGTGTTAAATTAAAATATTGAAATTGATTATTGGGAAAAGTTCTTTCAAACCGGAAATCCACTTCTCGCATCAAAAATAAAATCTAGGACAATTCCCGGATTTCCTTAAATTCCAATACAGTAGGCTCCCTGATTTAACTTATATTTAGAAATATTTAACCGATAAATCGACTGAATAGTTTTTATAAAGTATATAACTGCAAAAAATTACCAAACCTGTTTTGTAAAAATATCACGGATACTGTGATTGAATTATGAAGAACAGAAAACGAATTAGCTTAAAATAATACAAGTACTTTTACCGAAAAATGTGGAAATTAATGCGGCAGGATCAGTTGGATTTTAATCATTTTAAGAAGAGTAGTTCACAACATATCAATTTAACGAGATTGCGATAAGATAGCCCAACTAATATGTGAAATGCTTGCCGGTACTTTAAGCGAAACATCTTCCTCAGCGAGTCTCCATTCGCCATTTTAATAGCTCATTTCGCTAGGAAACTTTAAACATAGCGTTCCTTTTACTTTTATGGTTAATCGATATCTTCATTACCTTCGCAAGCTTTCCACTTCATGTGAAAAAAGAAGATAAATATTTCTTGACAGTTTAAGGTACATGAAAGATATTTCGACAGTCTTCCGTTCCAGTCATTCTTTCTTATCTCTTTATTAGAATTCAAGAATTATAACTTTTTATTATCTACATAACGCTAAACTTCAATGACAAACATTAAACATAAATTTCGAGCTCTCTGTTGACCAACAAAATTTATACAGTCAAGTTTCTTGAAGTTGAAAAGACTTTGAAAGATGCAACTAGTTCAGTAAAAGATCACTCTCTTCCTGAGATTTAGATTTCCGGTTTCAATTTTATTCCAAAAAATCTATTACCTACTTTATCTGAAAACCTCAAAGAACTATATTTTTTATATTAATTCAATCTTAATTTAAATTTACAGGAAAGCTTAGAAAAAATTCTGGAAATGAGATACTCGAGGGAAATCAGGATATGTTGAAAGAGAGAGGTAAATAGATATTCATGTATTTTCTGCTTTATTAATAAAATTTCATAGATTAGAGAAAGGCTAAAGTTCTTTTTCCAATTACTATTTCAGTTGAAGTCGAAATATAGGTTGAAGCTGTAGATTATTATTATTTAGTGAATTTAATTCTAAAATAATCACTTTCCAAGCTTAAATATTTTCGCTATTTATGCATTCAGCGAGATTTTAATTAAAATTTATTGATTCATGAAATACCATTCGTTTTTTAAGGATATTTTGAATAATTTATATTTATATTTATAGATCCAGATTACGATACTTCGGCATCATCAAATTTGAAATGCTGCATTGAATTAATCAGCCTGGCTATTATGTTCGTGATCTACTTTCATCATCATCCGCAACTGCAAGCACTTCATCCTGCTTGAAAATTTGAGACATTTGTTCAGCTCAACGCTATTGAAAAAAAATAGTAACAGCTTCCACTCTTGAAAAATAACGTGGAAAAATGTCGATTTTCACTCCAATGGAGTTGAGAAATAGATTCATTAATGCTAAATGATACTAATAGACTCTTCATTATGAAATTCGATTTTTTAAAAATTTATTTTATTCTGACACATATCAGTCAATTACAACTTAAAGATTGCCATTATTGATGAAAATTTAACGTAAGCGCATCCGAAACTAAGTTAAATGTACTAAAGAATTCATATATATATATAGACAACTGAAATGTTAAAAAACCTATGAGATCAAGAAAATGAGTGTCTATAATAACTAATCAATTTAAAAGTGAGTTAATTTTTAAAATATATTATTCAGTAAAAACGTATCCTTTCATAAGTATTATTTATAAACTTAGGGCTTGCGACTTCTTTTAAATATAATTTAATTGGGTTGAAGTTAAAAACATCTTGTCTGAATTGATTTTAGCTTAATGAAAGTTTGAAAAGAGAATCACTGAAAATCAATTTGAAACAGTTTTTAAAAGGTTTTTCCAGAGATTTCTTTAGATTTCACAAGATTTCAAGACATCTTATTAAAGGATCTCATCAGACTTTAAGTGACTTTAAGGGCATGTGATACTTTACCATAAGAGCAATTTAGTTTCCACAACTTTACATTCGAAATAATAACTAAAACTAAGCCATTTACCTCCGACTGTATTAAACGAAGGTAAGTGGCCTAGTTTTCGTGAAAAATAATTATTATTGCCAACTTAAAGTTGCGGAAACTAAATTGCTCTTATGGTAAAGTATCACATTCCCTTAACTAATTTCAAAAAATCAATTGCAGTTCAATACAAGTTTATTATTATTATTATTATTATTATTATTATTATTATTATATTTATTATCGAAGTTCATTATTTCAGCTTGAAATATCTTGGAATTTTTTCAAATTCTTTGAAATTGATTAACATCAGTTAAAATGTGTTGAAATCCTGTGAAATCTCTGGAACCTCTGATAACTCTTTTCAACTCTTTTAAAATCCCTTTAAATCATTAAACTCAATCAAAATATCTTAGAATTTTTTTTTAAATTTGTTAATCCTTCAGATTTTTTATCCTTTGAAATTCGTCAAAATCACTATAAATCTCTTTAACTACTTTTATCATTTTTAACATCTTATGAAATCCTTTGAAATTCTCTAAAATCACTTAAAATCTTTTGCAATCCTTTTGGAGTCTCTTTAAAATACCTTTAAACTCTAAAAATTGATTAAAATCGCGGGCAATGCCGGATAAATTTCTGCTAGAAAATAAATACTTTTGGGTTTTTTAAATTTTGGAAACTTATTTTTGATATTTTTATTCCAATAAATGGAAAAAAATCGTCAAACTAGATCTCTGAAACTTCAACCCATTTATAATTTATAATTTTATTCCACGTGTCAGTATTATATGATATTATATCTTATTTCATATTTATTATAAATATCCACATCATTTTAATTTTGTGCCGATTACAAAACATAAATTTAGTAAGATTGTCATGCTATTTGCAATTTTACAAATATGCATAAATAACGCGACATCTTTTTTGAAGGGTGAACTCAATATTCGATTTTCTCGAAGTTTCTCATCTTAAATAAAAAATTGCAATCAAATTAAAAACAGATATGTCTCTACATTAATATTACTCTTCATAAAAACTGTCAAAAGATGTCACAGTGTTCGGTAATATTTAGAATCACCATTCAAAGGAATGATTAGTTACCAGTCTTAACAACTCATGTCTATAAAATTTGTCACTAGTCATGCCTATGTTTACTAGGTTATTAATTATATGTATAATTTATATATTCACTACGAGGGAGATTTCAAGAAAATTCAAATGAATTCACGTGACTTCAAGTGAATTCAGGCGAATTCAAGTGACGTCAGAAGATTTCACTGATTTATGGAAATTTCAAGAAAATTCAAGTGAATTCACGTGACTTCAGAGATTTCAGGAGATTTCAGATATTTCAGGAGAATTCAGAAGATTTCAGTGCAAGTGTATACCTGATTTCACGAGTCGTCAACACCTCGATTCACTATAATATTGCGTTTCAGTAGAAATTAAAATTCCATTTTTTCCAAAGAAAGGAAACCTACGCGAAATCGAGTCTATGTTTCGAAGACATTACCAGAATTTTTTTTTCTGTTACTATAGGAATATAAAATGAATCTTTATTTATACACAAAGGATTTTTTCGAATCTAAAATGGAACTTTTATTGTGATAGAAATCACTATTGGCAAAAGCGAACAATCTGATACAGCCGTTCGAAAATCATGTTAAACGCCAAAGTGTCAAAAGTGAAGTCAGATTAAGGGGATTTTTGACGTGCTTGAAAAGCAATGCATACATATATGTATGATCAACCCCCGACCTTTTTGAAGCATCTCTTCGTCCTCATACTGAAGCACAATAGGACTGTACGTCCCAATGAAATGAGAAGAACAAGCTCGACATGTATCAGATCAAATTCGCTCCCCAATACAACCGTGAAGAATTACATTTCACATTTATTTTGCTATCCTGGCCCTAAATTCGTTTTGTCGATCTTCTTTTCACAGCTTTTCAAGCGGAACTAAAGATTCATTCTCGACGAGGGCACCCGAGAAAAATTTGATAAAAAACTCATTTCAATCCACCCTTGTCTTCATATTTGTATATAGAGCTAATTTTTCTATAGCGGAAATTGATAAAGAAGTTAAAGGAAATAAACCTATTATTGAGTGTGACCAAATTGTAATTGTGAAGTGATAAAGTAAAGTCATCTATTATCTACTTCATGTTTCAGTAGTTGTAAGATTCCTAAAGGGGATAACTGAAAAATTCTGGAAAATAAAATTCCCGACACTGACAATTTACGACAAATTACATAAATGCCGAGAAATAAAATACTAGACTTTGCTAAATCCAAATTTGTCGAGTTATATGTATAATTTCCTAATTGTCCATATTATTATATATATTGATTAAAATTGCGGGCAACGTATTATTATACTTCGAGACGAATTATTGTAAAATTAGGAAATTATATAATTCGATATTTTTATTCTTCATCAGTTTGTGTATTCTGTATTTATTTTTTCGGTATTTTTGTTTGGGTCAAATTATCGATAGTGTAAAATTCTTTATAGTAGAAAATATCCGAAAAAAACGTGGTCAATAAATAATTAAAATAATAATTTCATGAAAAACTTTTAAAAAATTATTATTTTAATTATTAACGCACTTATTAAAATTATTTTACATTTTTTGGGGAGATTTTTCCAATGTCGCGAATTTTAGTGTCGGAAGTTTTATAGGTATAGGCAATATGTCGAAAATATTATATTATGTGCGATTTAAGGCCAAGTAAGACTTACCCGATCCTTACCTTGTCGACATTTTTTCATCTGCAACGCTACGTCTACATTTATTTAGATATCGAATCGAAAATTTATAAAATTAAAGAAAATATGCTAAGGTATGTTTATCCGGTCTTAAATTTTTGTAAAAATAAAAAAAAATGTTTATAAATGTTAATATTTAGGACCAGATAAACATACTTTAATACTTTACTTCTATTTTAGAAATTTTCAATTTGATATCTCAATATCTGTAGACGTAAAATTGCAGATAAAAATATTTCGGTAAGGTAGGGATTGGGTAAGACTTACATGGCCTTAAGAATGTCAGAAATTTTATATGGTCGGTATATAATTTTATTATGCGGCATTTAGATTGTTGGGAATTTAACAGTGTTTGGAATTTTTGAGTTTTTTTAGTTGTCCCTCTTAAACATTTAAATGCAATTTGAGGGGATAGTATTTATCAAAGAATAAACAAGATATATAAAAAAGTAATTAATTGTAAAAGTAAAATGCAAAATATACACCGTGATATGTAAACAAAATGAAAATGCAGTAAGGAATCGTGATTTACTCGCGCTGAATCTTACAAATTTTCGTTTACTAAACTTAAAATAATTTTGAAAAATTGTTACAGAATAATTTTCATTCTGTTTTTAAAAGTTGGAAAAGTAATTGTAAATACGTATTGTTTGAAAGAAAGGTTATAGAATTAGTCCAGGAAACTGGTACTTTTTTCCGTAATAATTCCCAGACGCAATGTTTTTTGGAAATAGCTTCTGAATGGGGTCCTGAATGACCCTTAAAACTGTGTGCCATGGATCGATTGCCAAAGGGTGTTTTTTTTTTCAAAAAGGATTTTCAAAAATCAAGTTTGCGTGGACGGACCATTTCCATTGCGTTGTACAAAAAAAAAGTTCAAATTAAAAAATATATTGTGCAAAATTCTAAGAAAAACAAAACAAGGCGAACCTTCTATTTCTAATAGGTTTCGAGTTACAATCATTTCAAAAAACCACTTTTTTTCTGAATTTCGTCTAAAAGTCACTACTTTTTGCAACATTGTCTGTACCAACGAACCTAATGATTTTATGAGAAAATTTTCTATAGATGAGTGAAATTTCATGTATTTATCTTTAATTTGCCGCAAAGGACAAAGTCTTAACCCTAATAGGTCAAAAGTTATGACCTCTCAAAGTGGGCTACTTTTGACCCATTTTTCCGGGCAATTTCCCTCTGCGGAGTTTTCTTGTAACAGGGTGTTCTATGGGAAAATTAAGATAGTGATGCCAGAGAATGAAATAAAGTAAACAAAATTATGCGTCTATTAAAAAAAAGGATCTTCTGGTGCCAGTAGTACGTGATTTATGATCTCTCAAAGACTCCCTTTTGTTACATTTTGTCACTAAAAAAAATCGAAAAATTTGGACTTTCAAATATACCTCGTTTCTTTTTGATCTGCGGACAAAACGCAGAGGAAAGGAATTAAAATAGACTCAATTTTGCGTAAAATGAAAAAAGAAAGAGGATATCTTAGCTCTAATAGGTCACAAGCTATGACCTTCAAAAGTGGACCTTTCTTACATATAATCATCTGAGTGCACCATCCATGCAGGGCAAGTACAGCCATATTTGAATGTTTTAATGCAAATGAAGTATCTAGCTCTAAATGAAAATAAAATATACATCATTTTTTATTAATAAACAATGAGTTTTTTATTAAAAAAATTATATAAACATCTTTTTTTAATAATTTGTTTAAAAGTAAAAAAAATGGAAATAGTATATTTTGTTAATCATAAAATTTTCATTGTTTACAAAAAAATTTTATTCTGAAAAATTAATTGTGTTAGCATACATGTTAATAAAATTAATTTTTTGAGTTTCGAAACTCTAATAACAAAATTTTCTTTGAATTTAATGATCTGAAGTGTAATGACCATTGTCGTAATAATTAAGATGGGCGTAACCCCATATTGAATTATATTTAGATAATAAATTAAGTATTATTTTTGTGATTTCTAAGATAACTCATTCTCATTGATGTTTCACGATCTCCTTACGTCGACCCCTTTACTTGTTGAGTATGGCTGGATATCTATTATTCCTAAATTTATTTTAAGATCATATTAAATCTCTCTTGGTTATTTTGGAGAATTATAAAAATAACCTTGCGTCCATAAAGTTAAAAATATTTAAAAACGAGCGCCTAATAAAATTAATTTTTCAGAATAAATTCTTTTTTTGTAAACAATGAAAATTCTATTATTAACAAAATGTACTATAATATCATTCTAACTGTGAAATTTATAAAAAATTTTAAACAAATTATTAAAAAAAGATGTTTATATAATTTTTTTAATAAAAAACTCATTGTTTATTAATAAAAAATTATGTATATTTTATTTTTATTTAGAGCTAGATACATCATTTGCATTAAAACATTCAAATATGGCTGTACTTGCCCTGCATGGATGGTGCACTCAGATGATTATATGTACAACGCAATGGAAATGGTCCGTCCACGCAAACTTGATTTTTGAAAATCCTTTAAAAAAAAAAAAAACACCCTTTGGCAATCGATCCACGGCACACAGTTTTAAGGGTCATTCAGGATCCCATTCAGAAGCTATTTCCAAAAAAAATTGCGTCTGGATATTATTACGTAAAATAATTTATTTTCATGACGTGCTGCCTGGACTAAATAAGGAAAAACAGGAAATTAAATTTAGCAAATGTGGTTACAAATTTTAAGAAATGTATACTTTGAGTGAGTGCGCTATTCTGTACTTAAAAATAAGTCTATGGCAAAAACTATTTCACTTTCAGCTGTGTGAATTATAGATTTATGTGAATTATAAATTTTATAAACGCCAATCTACATTTTCCCACTGATCTCTATAATAACTGGATAGCGCATGGAACACAATTTTTGTGATTTATAGAACGCCATTTTGATTTGGAAATTTGTGCAGTTCGGGAAACTTCGTGGCTTGTTTCGGCAATATTCGGTTCGATAACATTCGGGTTCGGTAACATTCGGTTCGATATTCGAGAATCAATATTTTAGTGCGAAGATCCGAATGCTGCCGAAACAAGCCATGAAGTTTCCCGAAGTGCACAAATTTCCAAACAAAATGGCGTTCAATTAGTCACGATACTTTTACACGACATCCGCTATCCAGTTATTATATAGATCAGTGCATTTTCCTCTTGTTTTCAAAATTGAAAAGTTAAACATTTTTGAAAAAAATTTTCAAATACATATTTCACATACGGTTGGAATGTAATCTTGTTTTTGCCCGTAAATCTATGAAATAATTCTAATGTGTACACATTATACTATATTATACACATATTATAAGAAAAAATGCTGTGTTTAATGTAAAATGCGATGTAAATATAGATAGAAATCGTAACAGCTGTTTGCAATGTTTCCAGCAGAATGACCAATCGCTAAAATGTGCACCGTTAGCTAAGTTATTAAAGAAGTAAAACCTCTGACATTATACTTTTGAAAATCAAACGATATAACACTATATGTTATTGTAATAATAACTTAATATACTATACATATATGGGGCTTTATTCCTCAAGTGAACCACCCTCAGAATTCTACTTTGCCTGATCCAACTCAAACTTGGGTAAAGTATAGTCCTACTAGGTAGAACTTTAGAGGAAAAAGATTTTTTCGATTGGATAAAAATTGACCGAGATAGGGGAGGGCGAATTTTTCGAATTTTTTCGATTTTGTGCGGTTTCGTACTATGGAATATACAAAATTTTGTCCCACATGTTTTTGATAGCTTTTTTCCTGGTCTATCGAATGGTTATAAACATTTTTAAAAACATTGAAAATTTGACCGATTTTTTTGAAAATCAAAATAGTTTTGACTTTCGCATAAAAAGGCATGTTTTTTACATTCTCATCAGAGAAGGTAAAAAATTTATTATAAAATGTGTAAAATTTGACCCCCCCAGTTTTTGTCAAATGTCCACGTTTTGGGACCCCCTGAACCCGAAAAACATGTTTTTACGAATGTGTCTGTCTGTGCGTTTGTCTGTGTGTCTGACCGTGTATCTGTCTGTAAATTTTTAGTTTGTGAGCACGATAACTTTCGAAAGAATTGACTGATTGGATTGTGCTTTGGTATACTCTTTTAGTGTCCTAAAATGAAGGTCACGTTTGTTGGTCAGCCATTTTTTATAAAAATTCAAAAAGTTGGAGCATTTTGAAAATTTTTGAAACCACTTTTTTTTAATTTAAAAATTCTAATGACGGATGTTCGTAGTACTGAAAAAGTTTAAAAATTTTTCTTAATGACTTTTTTGGATAAAAAAAGTTGAAAGACTTATAACATTTTGAAAATCCAAAAAAATGGAAGAAAACTTAAATTAGAAGTCAAACAACGCACGATATAAAAAACAGTCTAAAGATGAAAAATGTTTCTTTTAGAACACCCTATAGGATTGGCATAACAAATTTTTGAATTTCCCGAAAAAATCGAACATTCAAATTTTGAGCCAAATAAAATGAGATACAGAGAAAAGGATAAGAAACATAATTATTGGTCTTAAAAAGATCTACAAGTTCTCTTTTGGCTATTTTTCAATAGGTTGGGTAGTTTTCGTTTTAATCATGAAAATATTATTAAACAGAGCCGAGCGCGAATCGCGAGGTTAAATTAAATATCGAACGCGAAGCGCGAGTGCTCATTTATCGTATCAATTGTGAATATTTATTATTTATTAAACTGCTCTCTTCATTGTATAGAGTTGAGACTGTCATTAAATTTTTCTAATGCCTGCATTACAGTCATTGTAGGAATGTAATATTAAGGAAATAAATTTCTATCTAATAAATATATTGTAATACGTGGAAATAATCTTTTTCCTTAATATTACATCCCTACAATGAGTGTAATACAGGCATTAGAAAACTTTAATGACAGTTTCAACCCTGTATAATGCAGAGAACCGTGTACCGAAAAGAAAATATCGAAAAGACTAAAGAAGTAATTTATTTTTAAGTAAATGAGAAAGTTAAGAAGTTTCAAGCAATCAGAAAAAAGAAGGGAAAGAAGGATAAGTTTAAAATAGCTTATAAGTAAAATCGAACTCTACACCTAACGCAATAATGACGTACACGATGACACTATTTCCACGTATTACAATATATTTATTAGATAGAAAATTATTTTCTTAATATTACGTCCCTACAATGACTGTAATGCAGGCATTAGAAAACTTTAATGACAGTCTCAACTCTATACAATGAAGAGAGCAGTTTAATAAATAATAAATATTCATAATTGATACGATAAATGAGTCCGAAGGAGTTCCGTCGAGCGAGAAGCCCAGTAGTCTCGAGCGCCAACTTTTTGGATCAGACAAAGTAGAATTCTGAGGGTGGTTCACTTGAGGAATAATGCCCCATATGTATGGTAACATTTTGACTTTGAAAGACACTTTCCTAATAAAATCAAAATTTTTATCGAAAAAGAATTTCAAAATTTTATTTGTTATAAAACTATAATGATAAAATTGTAATATTAAAAAATGTTTTACAAGTAGTGGTTGGTTTTCGAAAAAATTGTCATTTTGTATAAAATAGTAACGTAAACAAATAGCTTACAAACTCTGTTTCTTGAGGGAAATTCATCGCTTCATAAATAATTTTGTAAAAATTACACCTATGATGTTTATAGTATTTGCAGTATTTAGTTAAGACTCCATTATTTAACTAAACAGTAAGTGTAAATGTTCCCGAACATACTAATATATTTATACCACCATCACAAAACAAGAAGACTGTACATAAATTGTAATCCAATAAACCAATGTCCTTTAATGAATGATTTCGTATTATTGTGAATTCTTGTTTTTCAATTGCGCTCATTCAAGTTTTTAGTAAAAAATATGGCAACAATATTTCTTAAAGTATAATTTTTTAATTCAATATTAACAAAAGATATTTGCAGCAGCAAAGTCCAAAATATTAAACTATATATGTCGTATGGCGAAACATTTTAGGAGTAGATTTTTTGAATTATGATATTCTTAAAGTGACCATATTTGAAATACTCAAAAACAGTACGGGGGGGGGGGTAAATTAAAAAACAACCTATTTTTAAAAATTTTTTTTCAAAAATACAAAATAATGGTATGTCTGGAGTCATGTAAAACGTTTATTACATATATTAGGGTAAATACCCCAATTTAATACAATATAAATAAGTTATAATTAAATATATTATATTTATATAAAAATATGTAATTATCTAGAAAAAAATAACTAAAACTTTGTTAATTTTCGTAGTAATTAACAAGTACGAAGATGGACGCTAAATTTTTTTATTTCTTTTTGATTTTATTATTTTAATACTATAGTTATAGCTTTGTTATTGAAATATAAACATAATCAAATGTACATACATTATTTTTTCCATTAATTTCACAGCCACACAAAAAAAAAGTTCTTGTTACAGAGAGGTGACCCATATACCCTTATATTTTACGACCCGCTGAGTCCGAATCTGGTGTCCATTTACCTTCACTTCGTCATAATTTAGGCCATTTGAAGGTAAAATCGTCAAAAAAATTTTTTATCAAAAATGACCATTATTCCCAACTTTTATTGGGTCCCTGAATCCGAATTCGAAGTCCCCATGACTATCGAATCATTATCAAGATCAATTCATGGTCGAACCGGTAAATATTGCAAAAGATGGATTTTTGACTGCAAATTCCGAAAAGACGGGAAATTCTACGTCCAGATAAAGCATAATTTTTTTTCAGTTTTCAAATTTTTACATTTTTTTTTCAATTTTTTATTTGGGGTTTTTTTTTCATCTTTCTTGCAACGACAATATACAGGGTGGGCCATTTTAATCTATCCAGCTAAGTTTCTAGGTACCTAAGCAGGATAGAGAGAAATGGTTTAGACAAAAGTTGAAGAAGACAGAGGGGGACATACAATGGACACAACTCCCTTGACCTGAAAATCGATTTTCAAAGTAATTTCAAGGTCAAAATGATTTTTTTACATGGGAACACCTATTTTTGACGCCGGATTCAGGAAGAGCGGAAAATTCCATGTTCAGCTATGTACCCAAGTCATCAGTAAATTTTAACCTTGAAGCTAATTAAAGATCATTTAAAATCAACAAAGTTTTCCGGAAGATTCAGTACATTCCTGAAGTAAATTTCAACGAGGAATTCAATGGTAACACTCAATTTGACCTTGAACTTGATTTTCAAGGTTATTTCAAGGTCAAATTTGTTTTTTTAAGTAGGAACTCCTTCTTTTGACTTCGGATTCAAAAAGAGCGAGAAATTCTACGTTCAAATAAGGCATCATTTGTGGGGTCAGTTTGTATTTGTTACGGCAAGATCGTGTAGAGATCCAGCCAGTTAAGGCAAGATCATGTAAAAATCCAGCCAGTCAAGGCAACATCGTGTAGAGATTAAGTCCGACAAGGTAAGATCGTGCAGAGGTTCAGCTAGTCAAGGCAAGATCATGCAAAGATCCAGCCAGTTAAGGAAAGCTCGTGCAAAGATCGAGCCAGTTAAGGCAAGATCGTGTAGTGATCCAGTCTGTCAAGGTAAGGTCGTGCAGAGATCCAGCCAGTCAAGGAAAGATCATTTAGAGATTAAGCCAGTCAAGGTAACATCGTGTAGAGATCCAGCCAGTTAAGGCAAGATTGTGTAGTGATCTAGCCAATGAAGGCAAGATTGTGCAAAGATCCAACCAGTTGAGGCAAGATCGTGTAGTGATCCAGCCAGTCAAGGCAATATCGTTTAGAGATCTAGTCTGTCAAGGTAAGGTCGTGCAGGAATCCAGCCAGTCAAGGAAATCAGGGGCGGCGTAAACAGTGGGGATGTCGTGGAGAATTCCATACCTAGAACAAATTCAGGCATGGAATTCCATACGTCGACAACAGGCTTGAAAAACTATCAATTGTTCAAATATTTTTGCTTTAAATTAGACTTTTTAACTTTTTGTTCAAAAATATTTCATTCGTCTGTAGTCGGTGGAAATGAGGCGCGTTTGCATTATATTGTCTAACGCAAGCACAATAGCTCTACCCTGTCAAACATAGTCCCAGCGCCCCCAGCACTGTTCAGATGTGTCTTTTGTGTCTGTGTGTCTCAATTCTTAGTGTGTTCGTGCATTGTACTGTATTGATAGTTTATTGATAGTATTAGTGAATGTTCTCTGCGTTTCAGTGTATACCTGTCCTACTACCTGATCCCCAAAGAAAATGGGAATCTGACTGATTCTGATATACTAATACTTATGTGAACGATGGATCGATTTATTGTTTAAGTTAAATGTAAGAGAGAAAAGACATTTGTATAAACATGCTTCTAACCTCCAAATGTAAAAATACCGTTCATAGAATTTTTTACGTTATTTATATACTTTGAAAATTTTTAGACGTACACTCTGTCGGAATTTTAGAGGAAAATGAACGAAGAAATCCTCTTTTCTCGACGGAAAATAAAAATAATAATGTAAGCGCAGTAAAAATAAATACTACTGAAATCAAAGAGGAAAGTGACTGTGATACAAAAAACCGTAAGTTTCCAGTTTTTTAATTATAGGTATTTTTGTTAAGATTCGCAATTGTTGAATGTTGATTTTAATAAATGTCCCGATTCTCGTCCATGTTCCTTATTTCCTTTCTAACTGAATGAACTGTTAGAAAAATAAAAATAAATTTGTTGTGGTTGAAATGAGTCAAATTTACACAGTGTTCAATGTCAGAATTGTTCAGTAATGTTTTTATTTATTTTATTTTTCAAACGTCATAATCAGTGCGCCGTAACACCGTTTTCAAACCGAACACATTCGAGGTTTGAAGCACATTCGTAGTGGACGAAGAGAAAGAATATAATGCAGTTCAAATTGCCTAATGGTATTATAATCAGTATCACGCGCAAAATGTCGCAAAGACGAACAGACAAAGAATCACGTTTTTATTTATTCTCCAAAAATCATGGAGATTCTAAAACTTTTTTTTGAAACAAAACATAATCGGAATATAAAAAATAATGTATTGTAATAATGATCAATGATAATAAAATCAACGCATGGAGAACAAGAAAATATTCGAGAGCTGATGGGACTTTTGTCAAATATTTTCATAATCAAGTTCGACAAGCATATTATCTTGACTCACCGATGTCAGATTATATGAGGAACTACTCAACAATTCGTCAGTTACCTAAAAACATACAAGACAGACTAGCAACCGTTGACTTTGAAGACACAAACAAAGTAGTAAAAACAATCGCATGGATAGATGGTATTGAGAGAAAAAGAGAATAGGAGAGGGATAGGTATGAAAGGAGATATCAGGGATTTAAGAAAAGAGGGGACGATAGGCGATACATGTATAGGAACTTGGTACCGCGGCGTTTATCGGCACTTCCTATAAAGCTATATATCTATATGTCTATAGATATATGTATGTAAAGGTAATTAGAGTTCACTAAAATACTTCTTGTAATTAACGACTCTTTATTAATTAACTAACGCCGTACACACTGTTGATTGATGCACAACCGACTCTCACTATATCTCTGACCGAAGTGACAAAGTAATGAATAAAGTATGGTGGTCGCTACGCAGAGCGAGGAGAGGGGATGACTTGCAAATTGTAATTCTCGGCCGTGGAACACAAAGTTGTAGTAGAAGGGAAACTCGATTTTTAGATCAAATGTATGATCCCTACAGTACTCCCCCCAGAGTTTAATACAATTGAAAATTTATTAGACGATTAAACTACTGCGTAGAAGAGATGTTTATACAATCATAAGAGAGAAAACATTTTTGAAAACAGTGTCATTAAGACATAAATTTTAACAATTGGTAAAATCTAGTAAGACTAAGTCAATGTTAAATCTACTATTTACATTATTTACAATTTAAATAGTTTACTAGATTGCCATAAAAATATAAATAAATATTGTTTGATGATTGTATTTAAATACTGAGAAGTAAGAGTTTGATGAGTTAAAATTTTTGTGCATACGTGCATGTCAAGTTAAAAATATTACATTAAAAGTATGTAAATGTTGTTTGTGATCACATGTTGAATTGTCAACAAGTATGTATGTAAATCGAAGTAATAATAGTTTTTTTGCCATTTGGTATAAAATTGGTCGTAATGAATATAATAAAAATGTTTATCACAGTACCGGTACTTAAAATTAAGCTAACTAATATCACATAATAGTATTCATTACAAATAAATGGATTCCTTGAGTCTATGAAAGTTACTTGACATTTTGTAATTTGAAAATATGAGCTGTGCTTCGATGTTCGAAGGATGTTAAATAGTGTTTATAGCGACACTTGAAGTTGGTTGTAACTTAAGAAAAATTTAGAAAATTGCTAAGAAATTTGAAAATATAATGATCTGATTATTCAGAAACAGTATATTGAGAAGATTGAAGTTAAATTTAAAAAGCAAAATGTACAGTCTTTTTTTTCTTTGGATGTAAGCGGAAGGATGAATTCACGCCTGAGGCGGGAACTACACCACCTCCGTCTGAAAGAATGTGCTCGATGTCGTCACGAGCAAAGTTAGCTGGTTTGAGATGTTCAACGGAGACTTGGCGAGGTGTGCCATTTACATTAATCTCAAAAATTCGATCATTGGATCGACTTATAATCTTGTGAGGACCAGTGTATGGTCTCTCAAGAGACTTCTTAGTGTGATTGCGTAAGAAAACGTGAGTACATTTTTTAAGATCGTGAAAGAAAAAAGGTTTAAGTTTACATTTTTGTGCAACAGGCACAGGTTTAAGTTTTCGCACGTGTTCGCGAAACTCTTCCAAAAAGAAATGAGGATTGGATGAGGTTTCTTCATGGAGAACGAATTCTCCAGGAATTCTCAAGGTTGTGCCAAACACGAACTCGGCAGGCGAAGCGCCGACGTCCGTAACGCTGCAACGAAGTCCAAGCAAGACTGTCGATAAGGACAATGTCCAGTTGCGATTAGCGTTGCACATGATCGCTGCTTTGAGTGAACGATGCCACCGTTCCACCATGCCGTTCGAAGCGGGATGGTAGGCGGTAGTCCTGATGCGATTGCAGCCGACAAGTTACAATAAGGCAGTAAAAAGCTGCGATTCAAACTGAGCTCCTTGATCGGAGGTTAGAATCTCCGGAGTTTCATACCTAGAAATCCACTGGTCAGTAAATGCTCTGCAAACAGTGAGTGCCTCAATGTTGTGAATTGGAATAGCTTCAGACCATCTCGAAAAGCGATCAATAATAGTCAAGCAGTATCTGAAACCGTTGCTCTCAGGAAAAGGTCCAATTATATCAATGTGGACATGGCTGAAACGAGATTCCGAAGCAACTATTTCTGCTGGAATTAGGTGGTTATGTCGCGAAACTTTTGATTGTTGACACTTTAAACAATTTTTGCACCAGAGTTTGATGTTGCGATGCATGGCAGGCCAAACATAGCGCTGACGAATCAGTCTATCTGTAGCTTTGGCGCCTGGATGAGCTAAATTGTGAAAAGTATCAAAAATTCGTCTACGTAAAAATAGTGGTACGTAAGGACGTAAATTCGAGCCTGTGAGATTGCATAAGATTAAAGTGCGATCCGCCCCCCACTGTAACCGTTTGAGATTTAAAGAAGTATCGGAACTGGAAAGTAACTTTTTAAGTTCATCATCATTGGTTTGTTCTCGAGCAAGTTCAGCAAGACTGAAATCTGTTGGTAAAGAAATAGCTTCGACTCTAGATAGAGAGTCGGCGACAACATTGTTAGTGCCAGCAACATGTTCAATTGAAGTTGTAAATTGAGAGATGTAAGCAATTTGTCTTTGCTGTCTTTACGAAATTTTTTCTGAGCGTTGTGTGAATGCATAAATAATTGGTTTATGATCCGTGACAATTTTGAAGATTCGTCCTTCAAGAAAGTATATGAAGTGACGAATTGCTTCAAAAATTGCCGTAAGTTCACGATCGTAAGCGCTGTAGTTAAGTTGTGAAGAAGAAAATTTCTTAGAAAAGAAAGCTAGAGGTTTCCAAGTGTTGTCGATGAATTGCTCGAGAGAAGCTCCCATGCCGATATTGGATGCGTCAGTAACGATACAAGTATCTGCATCATGAGATGGATGAACGAGAAGAGTGGCTTTAGCTAAGTTATTTTTGATTTTAATGAAAGCGGCGTCAGTTTCTTTTGTCCATGGAATTACACTTTGTCATTCCTACGAGATTCACAGATGAATACATGTAATGGTGCTTGAGTTTCTGCCGCATTAGGTATGCATCTACAGTAGAAATTAATCATACCGAGAAAGCGGCGAAGGTCGCAAACAGTTTTTGGTTTTGGAAAATCCAAAATAGCTTTGACCTTATCATTGGTTGGTGTGCAACCTTTTGAATTGATTTGGTATCCAAGAAACTCAAGTTCTGAGGTACCAAATTCGCATTTATGAGCGTTGATACGGAGTGCAAAATCTCGAAGCCTACTGAAAACAATTTTGAGATGACTCTCATGTTCCTCCGAAGAAGAGGAGGCGATGAGAATGTCATCGATATAAGTGAAGACAAAATCAAGATCTCCTAAAGCGCGATTGATATAGCGCTGGAAAGTTTGACTGGCATTACGTAAACCAAAAGTCATGTTTAAATATTCAAATAAGCCGAAAGGTGTTATGACCGCTGTTTTTGGAATGTCGGCTGGTGCAATTGAAATTTGGTTGTAAGCCATTTGGAGATTGATTTTAGAAAATATTGTTTTGCCTTTGAGTTTGTCTGTAAAGTCATGTTTGTGTGGAACGGGATAACGATCCGGAACTGTGATTGTGTTAAGACGCCTCTATAGTCTCCGTAGACGTGCCATTCGCCAGACTTTTTCTTGATCATGTAAATAGGGGTGGCCCATGGACTACTAGATGGTTGACATATGCCATCGTCCACCATTTGCTTGAAAATAGCCTTAGCGGCGGCTAATTTGTCTGGTGCGAGGCGTCGAGCACGTTCGGAAACAGGTTGACCATTTGTGATAATATGGTGTTGGACATCTGATACTGGTATTTTAAGATTTGACGTAATAGAAGTAATTTCCGGAAAAGATTCGAGAATTTTAGTAAATTTATTATTATTGTTTTGCAAGATACTAACGCTATGGATTGCTGCTGTTTTGAGAATGCCAAAGGTGTGAAGACCTGTGATTGAATCGGTAAGACAAGATTTGTGTAATTGAGGAATTAATTTGAAATGAGCGAGCAGATCAGCACCTATGATGGGGTGCGGAACTGCTGCTACAAGAAAGTTCCATGAAAATTTACGTCTTAAGTTGATATATAAGTTTATTTTTTTTGTTCCGAAAGTGTTGACTTTGGAATTATTAGCAGGGACGAGCGTTAGATCGTCTGGAAAATTTTTGCGAATTTTATTAACTGTTGGAAGCAGAGAAACGTCTGAACCAGTATCAATAAGAAAAATTAAACCTGAGATTTTATCTCGAACGTGTAGGCCTTTGGATGTTGTGTTGCCACTGTGTGTTGCCTCGGCACAGAGTGGCTGAATTAGTTTTTTGGATCGTTATTTTTGTTCCAAGCACAAGGTTGAGTACAACGTTCCGCCCTGGAAGCGAACTTGTTATGATACCAACAGAATGATTCGTTATGCGAATTACGTGACTTAGAGGTTGATGGTGATTTAGAATGATTAAATTTGTTTCTGTTATTACAATGTGATCTAGAACGAAATTGACGTTGTGGTACGCGAGAGCGACGGAAAGATTGTTAATTTTTAAGATTTTTATTGAGCAGGTGCATTGTGTGAGCAACTTTTTCTAATATAGATGTAAATGCATCTCGATTTGAATTTGTAGAATGACTTGATGGCAAGTGAGCTACAGCTGATGTGGATTGAAAATCACTACCAGTGACGTCAACAATTTTGTCTGCCATTTCCGCAAGCTCTTGGAGCGTTGCGTTTTTGGCAGCTACTAAAACAGATCTAACGTGAGAAGGCATTTGTTCCATGAAAATGCTCTTGATAACCGCTTCATTGCAATTATTGTCGTTTACGCTTTTAAGACGCGATAGGAAAAGCGTTGGTTTTCCTTCTGAAATGACCTGTCCATGAAGTAACTGTCGAAGACGTACTTCAGGTGAAATTGAGAAGCTAGATATAATGTGTTCTTTTATAACTGAATAAAGATTGACAGAAGCAGGTTCTTGATGAATTATATCGCGAATTACTGGAATCACATCCGGTTCTAAAGAAGCGATCAAATGAACAGCTTTTGTATGTTCAGTGGTTATTCGAGCTTTCGCGAATTGAACGTCGATAATCGCGAACCACGAGGCTGGATCGGAGCGATAAAATGGTGGAATTTTTGGGTTGGTGTAAGCTTCGGTGCGCATTGAACCTAGCTGGTTAGTTAAATGTTCGAGTTCGTGCTTGAGCAACCCATTCTCATCCTCAATTTTAAATTGAGTATTTAGTAAGGAATAAATTATAAATCCTAAAATGAAAATAAATGTGCAATTCAAAATTAAGTTGATAAACATATACTAAAAATTGTTGTGAAGTCGCTTGAGAGTCCGCAACTGGTGCTCCAAAAATGATGGTAGAATTAAGGTTATGTTGATTTCCGTGGAGATAGGAAAAATGTTTTAAATTGAAATGGAGGTTGTGAAAATTTAAATTATTTGAGAAAATGTTACTGCAAAATTCCAGCGTCGCTATGGCGAAAAGGAGATAATCCTCACCAAACCTGCCCCTCCTACATAAAGCGAGATACAAAAAGTAGGAAAGGTGATGCGATCATATCATTCTTCGAGAAAAAGAAAATTTTGAAAAATCGAAGAGCAGCTCAATTTAAAAATAATGGATTAATGATATGCATGATTATTTAGTACATAAAATATGGAAAATGAGTACCAAAATTGGTTAACATAAATTATGATAAATGAATTAAAGAGTGACGTTCGAAAATTTAAATTGATAAAACAGAATGATTGTTGAAGATAAAATATCAAGTTGATTTTACAAATGTCGGACAACGATAATTGGAATGTTTGACATGTGATTTGATAGAATTAAAATAATTTGAACTGGACTCTCGAGGTTAGATTGTTGTAGTTAAATTGATAATTTGGAAATTGATGAAAGGAATTTAAATTTGTTAAATTAAACTTACAGGATTAGTAGAACATTAAAGTCGAAGAATTCCATTGTTTGAAGGTTGAAAATTCAAAAATAGTCGATGTTCCATGAAGGCGTCCCTTGAGGAAAAACGGTTGGAGTTCTTTGTTCTAAGTCGAATATTGTAGTCCTTTGTCTTCCTTCATCTATTAAAAAGGAGATGAACTTTATAATAATAAAAATAAAGAGAAATTACGTTATTGTATTTAAATTTGAAGAAGTTGATTTTTTACAGTTTTCAGTTTGTTTATTTAATGAAATATTATTTCCTGAAGAATGATTTGTACTTAATTCAATGACATATTTAGATAAAACTATTTGAATATTTAAATTTGCCGCCATTAATTAGTCTTTAAACTAACCGTAAAGGCGCATTTCCACGTTGGTGTAGGGATCATACATTTAATCTAAAAATCGAGTTTCCCTTCTACTACAACTTTGTGTTCTACGGCCGAGAATTACAATTTGCAAGTCATCCCCTCTCCTCGCTCTGCGTAGCGACCGCCATACTTTCTTCATTACTTTGTCACTTCGGTCAGAGATATAGTGAGAGTCGGTTGTGCATTAATTAACTGCGTGAAAGGCGTTAATTAATTAATAAAGAACTGTTAATTACATAAAGTGTTTAGTGAACCTTAATTACATCTACATACACATATCTGTAGACATATAGATATATATCTTTATAGGAAGTGCCGATAAACGCCGCGGTACCAAGTTCCTATATTGGCAATAAAGATGAGCTTAAAGCAGACAGCACTGACACAAGTGACATACACAACACGTTGTATAAATTAAATTGTTTACTGTTTAACAGAACAGATAAAAATGTCTAAACAACAAAATAAATTGAAAGAAGAAAAAATGAGAAAGATTTTTGAAAAGCCTCAACATCCAAGATTACATCTTCATTTGATGAACGGTAAATAATGATTTATTTCATAATTCAAAATTGAATTCTAACCTCTACTTTACGAAAAGTTTACTTTGTGTTCATTCTATTTAATCATTTAGGTAATTTTTTTATTAATTATTCATTAATTTTTTATAGTAAAGAATACCACCTGAAGGGTGGTATTTTTTTTTCCTATTATTCTTCAAAATGTTGTTACGAGAACAGGTTCATATTATTATTAAGTAATTAGGGTTAACGTTAACAGAGTGTGAGTCTCCTTTCTAAAGAATCCGATGGCTGAAAAATAGAAACTTATGCCCTTCTATAGGCTAAGGACCTGTAAACGTAACGAACGTGGGAACGTGTCTCGAGGGAAGCAAAAAAGACAACATGATTTAACAGTAAAAAATAATACAATTTTTATTCAGCCAAAAGGTTAAGTGATCAAACGAGAGACAGAACCATCGTGACCTGAGCACGGAAAGACTTCGATATAATTCAAGGTTCAATGTCATGAGTGACTCGATATAAACTAATAGGTTCATCGTACCCAGAACCACGAAAACTCTCAATATTAAAAAGTTTAGGATTTTCTCATATGTCAATGGTGCTCTTCATTGGCAGTAATTTAAGAATGCAAGTTTAAGAAATCGAATTGTTCTTTAGAAGTGACAAGTAGTGCAAAATGACAAAGAAAATAGAGCTCTCTCGCACCCTATCTGAGTTTCGAGGGGAATAATCCTTTATTAGGTAACATTGTTCTTACTCAGAATTTTTACAAGCTATTTTCCCAAAGTTACGAGAGGCACGCAAAATTTAATAATATTTTCGCGGCGTGGGAAGACGCAAAGTTCAAATTAATTCGTAATATGTACGCGCTGCGAGACTATCTCCCAAATTACCCCTTTTTTATCTACGGCCTAACACTTTCTATAACGATTATCAAGTAACCGGAACATTCGTGCCCGTAGTACGTGAAATTATTCTATCATGTGTAAAAAAACATTAAATTCGTAAAATTGTCTTAGCTTTCTCTTATGGAAACATTACTGATTTCCTACAGCTTGGAACTGCGTACATGGAAAATCACTAATAATCAAACGCGAACACTATCAACTCTCCATAGATTAAAAAAAAAGAGCACGAATACTACGGTCCACCCGAAATCGCGAAAATTATCCCTTCCTCACAGCTTGGTACTGCGTGCATGAGGAATTGATAATTACCCTAAAAAAATACATGCCCGTCACCAGGTCTCCGCAGCTAGGAACTGCGTACACGAAGAACCAGTGCACGAGAATAAAAACAAGTAGTGAGAATTTTAAATTAGAAGACCAGCAGCTTGGTACTGCGTGCACTGGCCCTCCAAAGAAAACTACCCCTCACCAGGTAAGGTAACAAAAAGAAATAAATAGTCAGGAAAGATCCCAGCTTGGAACTGCGTACGAAACCTTTCTGCTATACTACCGTGAAATGAAGAGCCGGCGACTGTAGATTCGATCGTAGGCTGGCTGCAACTGTAGGCGAGACTGTAGACTGCGTTGAGTAAAAAATAGACTGATAGAGCCGCTGCACCATGTGTAGCCTGTGGCTCGTTGATCCGTCGCTGGACGCCGACCGTGGCCAAACGCCCGTCTTTTATCCCCGTAACATTAAATCTCGTTAATGGGAAAGCGCTAAAGCTACGCATCTAGCTTGCGTTAGTGGTACCGCACACCGATCGATATTCGGTCCGACGGTGCGTCTGCCGTGTGTCGATAACTGCGTAAGATTGATAGCCTGCGCCCAGGCGCTCTAACCGCTCTGCCGTGCATCGGTAACTGTAAGGCAGGTTGCCTGTATGTAGGGTTAATGATATCCCTTACGATTACAATGTTTTTACTCAGTATCATCCTCAAGGGTGGTATTCTTACATATAAATAAATTATTTTCTATAATCATATTAATGAAATTCTTTTTATTTCAGGATATGTTTCAAAAGAATCGTTTGTAAGACATATAGATGATATCGGTTTAATCTTAAACATTAACTTGTGCTCCTTGTGCTGATTGCATTGTGTCACACAGAAGATATGTTATATGTCCTTATCATGCAATTTCACATTTTTGTAATTATGTTATATTAAAAAAATAATATAATAAATAGTCTACTATTTCAGTAATTTCAATGTTGAATTTTATTTTTTCCTTAAAGACATTATTAATTTTTATATTTTCTTTTTTATTTGTTTTTTCTTTTTTCTTACTTTCTATATTAATTTTCATTATTATTAAAATTTAAATTATTTATTATAATGTTTCCTATTTCCTTGAAGGTGCTTATAATAAATATAATTCAAAAACTGTTAAGATATGGTATCCTCGAGGATGGTATTAATGATATAAATTTGAAAATTATTAAGATCCATTAACCTTCAGATCCGCTTCAGATCCGCTACTCTCGAGGGTGGTATTTTCGGGAAAAAAACCCGATTTCACCCTTGAGTATGGTGAAAACCACCGCGCTCCCCACCCATTTATTCCCAAATTTTGACTCCCCTGATGAAAATTGAACCACTTATACCCGTGTGAAAAAATTTTCTGGCAGTCTGATGTCAGATCTGGCCCAGATCTGGTATCGTCTAGACCGTCTAGTCTCGATCATCTAGTCTGGCCCAGATCTGGGACTGATCCGCCATCCATACAATAAAAATTTCTAAGTTTCAATCTGCAAAATTTTTTTCAACATTTTCGAAAAACTGTTAGGGTGTCTAAAATTATTTAAAACATGAAATTAACACTATTCAACATTTTTTTTATAGTTTTGACAATCTAGTGTGGTCCAGATCTGGGATTGTACTGCAATCCATACCATAAAAATTTCCAAGTGTTAATCAGCCAGATTTTTTTAAATTTTCGAGAAATTTATAGGGTATCTAAATAACTTATACAAAATATTATACAAAACTAACACTATCAAAATAAATTTTTGTTTTTATTTACATCAATTTTAATGCATCTCAGTAA
>UCOH01009434.1:0-23479 GCA_900474275.1 Synergus japonicus
GGGCAGACCAATGGGCAACGATCTTCAGGGGCGATCTCTACTTCTTACCCTTATCAGATACCAATTTACGGTTCACGCGCAGTCAGATTCACCCCGTTTTTGATGAATTCTCCCGATAAACGACGCTTAGATCGACACTCATTTCTCTTCACTCGTTCATTCTAATTTTGTAAATTAAAAGTGTCGGCCGTATCGTAATTTTGTGTTCTGATACCTCGCTGCATTCGCCTTGCTGTATTCTTCGGTTTAAAGGTTAGAGTTTTTATCTTTTACGATCCAGCCAAGTTATCTTATTATATTTATTGTTTCTAACTCCTTGGCTGAATCGATATTTTATATTTTCTGAATTATTATTGCCCCATATAGAAATTATGTTTTCCCTGTAGAATATAGTTATAAATCCGGAGTGCCGAAACCATGGAATGTTCCCTTTAATGTCTTTAAAGATCTTAAAATTATATTTATGTAAATTTTCCCATTATAATGATCCCTAATTAATGATACTAAACCCTAAAATTATATTTATGTAAATTTTCCCATTATAATGATCCCTGATTAATGATATTAAACCCTAAAATTATATTTATGTAAATTCTCTCATTATAATGATCCCTATTTCTTAAATTATATTTTATTATTTATTTTAGAGCCCCAATAATGTATAAAGATCCTCCCTATTTTATAAAATATTTTTATCTTAAATTATTGACAATATTATATATATAATACTTTTTTGTTATTTTTGATTTGTTTTATTTGAATAAATTGTCATTTTATTTATTTTAAATATGGGCTTTGTTAGTTAACGTCCCACCCCTCTCTATCGTTGTCTATCCTTGATTCTGAATTTTATTTTTTTTATTTTTTGAATTTTATAGTTTTCTTTATTAGAGTTGAATTTTGCTAGTTATAATTCAGATTCCTGAACTATTATAAACAACTGTCCCAAGAAAGGATTAATAGTCAGTGAGGTTGCTTTGTTTGTTTAAATAAATTTCTTTTTTTGACTATAACTAGTATAATTTAATAATTGTCCCAAGAAAGGACTGGCGCCCAAAATATGTTAATTTCCTTTTCTTTTTATTTTTATCTTGTGCCTGGCTTAGAGACCTAATTTTATTGAATAAAAAGCCACGTCACAAATGATTATTAATCATAATCATTATATTCATTATCATTATTTTCTTAATCATTATATTAATTGTACGATTTTTATTATACTATTTTTATTTATTTATATTTATTATTTAAAAATTGTAAATTCATAACCAGCTTAGTTTATATTTTTTAATTATTAATATTGTAAGCAATAAAATATCAGAGATTTCAAACAACAAACAGTAAATATTGCCAAAACAGAAATGAATAAAAATACACAGAGATATATAGAAAATTGAATATTTTTTATTATTATTATTCAATGCAATAAAGAAAGACAAAACATTTCAATATTTAAATCATTTAAATACTCATATTAACGTTAGTTTTTAATATCTGACATATTTCATTAATTTCTTGTATTGAATAATCATATTTTTTCAATTTTTATATTCAATTCTCTACATATCAACATGCATTTTCCGGGAGTGATGGTACAGTCAGCGCCCTGTGTGAGAATCCGGCGAACTAACTAAAGAATACAACTTTCGACACTAACAGGGCGCCATTTTCTTTTCGAATGCATACCCCTGCTTTCTATTGACACGCGTAGTAGCAATCGTATGTTTGGCAACGTCGAGGAAACATTCCGTTCAACTACCGGTTGCCGGGACGTGTTTATTTCGATCAGCCCTATCTGACTAAAAAAGAAAATGGCGTTCCTTAATGATTATAGTTTCTATGTGTGAAATTTTCTCACTAGAGCGGCGCTCTGCGCTACACGCTTTAAAAATGTAACATACTAATGGGAAAATATTCAAAAAATTAAAATAATTAGGTTTTTGAACAAAATGAGGTCAGAAAATGTTTCTCAAATGGTTGTACATATTTGAATTTTTAGTATTAACTAAAAATACATACTTAATCATCATTTTTCATCATTTTTTTTATGTTTTCCAATTTATATTAAACGAGCATATGGCACATTCCATCCAAAAAGTACAATCGAAAATTTTTTTCAAGCGAAATATTTTTTTTGTGTTCTTTGACCGAAAATATTCGATTCGTATTTTTTTCGAGATGATATGCAAAGTTTTCAAGTAACATGTGTTTGAACATCTGGAGTAGCAATAATTGAGGATTTTTAATAATCGTCCAGTTCGTAAACCATTTCTTATAAAACAATGAATTTACTTAAAAATTCACCTAAAAAAAACAGTAAAACTTTTAGGTAAATTCATTGTTTTATAAGAAATGGTTTACGAAATAAAAAAATACATGTCGAATATTTTCAAACAAAGAACACAAAAAAATATATATCTCGCTTAAACAAAATTTTCGATTGTAATTTTTGGATCGAATTTATTTTATAATTATTAATTCATAATTTTTGTTGCGTTTTCAAAGTTTTATTAAACTATATTTTTCTTTTTACAAGTTTTTTTCTTAACGAAAACATAAAGTTTAACAAAATATTTGTTATTTAATTCCTATAAAGTTGGGAAAAATAAAAAAAAATAAATGAAAAATAATTCTGTTCAGAAGCTACATTTTTAAAAATATTTTTTTCGATATTGGTAGCTTTATGTGATAACATAACAAATATCTGGTTAAGAGTATCAAGCAAATCTTACTGCATTATGCACTGTATACATTTTACGTAATTTCATGTATTATTTTTCACTTTCATATTATTTGATTGATGGATAATGTGTATTTTATATCCTACAACCATTTAAGAATCATTTTCTGACCTCATTTTGTTCAATAACCCAATTATTTTAATTTTTTGGAAATTTTTCCATTAGTATAATACATCTGCAAAGCGTGTTGCGCGCAACGCCACTAGTGAGAAAAGCAAGTTCTATATCTTACGCATGGAAGTCGGATAGGGCTGATACATAACAATGCGACGTTGCCATGCCTTCTATCCACTGACGTCGCAAACATATTTACGATATGAATTATTCAACATCTTTTGATACATGTTCTGATTGAAAATTTTGAACGCACCTATAGGTTTTTAATTTTTTTCTATTTATCTAAGAATTTTTTCATAATTTTTTTCATTTTTAAATATCTTTATAATCTACGAAAACTGCATTTTCCCATAAGAACAGATGTTAATTTCAATAATTAATTTCTCGAGTTTGAGTTTCTGAAGGGTCTTGAAATTTTAACCATAGCTGAAGTAAGCTATAATACGCGATCTGTCAAAATTACAACTAATTCTTATTTTGAGTAGTCTTATCCGCCATGTGCAACAAGTAAGAAAAGTAGGCAGTTCCAAACGAGTGTGAAGTTTATACTATACGATCCATAGATGAGCCGATGGCAAGTACAGTAAACTTCATAAGACTTATGACTGCCTACTTTCTGCATCTGTTTCACACAATAATTTTTATAACAAATGCATGGAATGTTTGATTTGAGAAACAATAAAAACAAAAAAATTTTGGGTGAACAGCTGATTTTGACACCTAAAGCCAGCAATACTGGACTCCGGCTCTTCTGTAAAGTAGTTTGAGATCGAAATGCGCATGCGCGGCAGTTACAAAAAGTCTTTGTAATTGCTTTTTAACACAGTTATAGAATTGTTCACTTTGCGCAACGCCTATACAATCAAACATTCCATGCATGTATTACAAAAATGTAATTTTTTAAAATGGCGAGGATATCGGTTTCACATCATAGCCAATAAACCTTCCTTAGGATGGCGTCCCATGATTGAGTTTTGCGTTGCGTCATAATGAGAGAGAAAGAGACAGAAGTATAATTTTGTCTTCTTTTTTCTCATTATGACGCAACGCAAAACGCAATCATGGGACGCCATCCTTAGAAAATAGTATATGTAATACAAATTTATAACTATTATATAAATCAAATGGTACTGCTTTATAAAAAGTTATAATATGGTAAATTTATATACAAAAGATAAAGGAGTAAATTTATAAACTTGGATAATAATTTACATAAATTACAAATTAAGGGCATGTATTACTTACCCGATCCCTACCTTACCGACATTTTTTTCTCTGTAACGCTACATCTACATTTATTGAGATACCACATTGAAAATTTCTATATATGAAGTTAAAGCCTTAAGGTACGTTTGTCTGGTTCTAAATATTGACATTTAAAAAAAAAAATTTTTTCAAAAAAATTTTTTTTATTTTTATAAAAATTTAAGACCAGACAAACATACATTAGCATATTTTCTTCAATTTTATAAATTTTCAACTCGATATCTTTATAAATTTAGACGTAGCGTTACAGAGAAAAAAATGTCGGTAAGGTAGGGATCGGGTAAGTAATACATACACTTAAATACATTTGAAGGATAATTGATAAGAAATAATAATGAAGAAAATACCTTGTGTCGTCTCATATTAGCTCCATTAGAAAATTTCATGTTACAGACATCGCATTCAAACATTTTTCTATGAGATCGATGACCAGAATGTCCTTCCTCACCATCGTTTTCATTTTCAGCGCCCTCAACACCTTCTGTACTTTCACCTGCATCACCACCCACAAGGCACTGATCTTGATGTGTACAAAATGCTTTTTTGTTTATAGTTTCATAATTATCACAACGTTCACATCTATTATAAACAAGCAATAAGACTGTAAATTTTAACTTTGTTATAAGCTATGATTTAATACATAAATAGAAATATCCGTTTGACCTGTAAACCTGTAAAGCACCATCACTACTATCGTAATTTGTATTTAAGGCAGCTTCATTGTCAGGGTCCAGAGTTTCATCTTCTCTTTGATTAGAAGAATTTTCAGTTCCACCATGTAAAGAAGAATGAGAATCTATCTCATTTTCCCCAGCACCACCGTCAACACTATCTGACATCGTATAAAATGGAAGGACTAGATTGAATCCTTCATTTGTTTTGCTGCTGAAATTATTAGTATATCATTTCTCAAGCTAAGACACATTATAAAGATATTTTTATTATTACTAGCGAAGGGCGACGTCTAAATAAATACAAGTCAAAAATAGCGTTGTAAATAACTACACAGTGGTTATAGACATAGAGTTATCCATTCATGATATGAAAGAAAAAAATGCTTTGCGTGTACGAACCTGTTTGTCTGTGATTTAAGCCGCTTCGCGATTGGCAGACGAAACTTGGAGGGGTTATTGTGATTTGTTAAACAAAAGTAAATTCTTCACAATTTTTAATTCTGATTTTTTCTCAATTGATTTAAAAACATATGCGAGTTTTTTTAAAAATATTGTTGGATATCAAAGATTAGATTTTTCTGTTTTATTTTTATCGTTTTTGTGTCATTCAGTTTTAAGAAAAAATATTAAAGTATTTAAAAGCGGTAGATGGGGTCATAATTATTATTATTAATCTGATTTTATTTTCGAACTATGTTGCTCTAAAAGATTTAATATGTTAATTTTATAACTTTGTGTCTTTTAATTAGTTAACGAATAATTATGTCACTTCCCGCGACGTTCGTTCAATTACTTTTTTACATTATCAACATAGAAGGTATTATATTTGTGTAAAATTTGACCCCCCCCCCCACCCCAGTTTTTATAAATTAATGATATACCAAAATTTGTATCTAACACTCTCATTATAATCTAACAATATTAGCCACTATAATCATTGTACTCTAGCTAACAATTAGCATATAGTTAACCTATTGTCTAAATGTCTAACAAAACTCTAAAAGAATGTAAGATCACAAGGCAAAGAAGCGACCCATAGTGAAGTCCACGCCCTCTAGGAAACTTTCGCTTTACTCTTAACTCCTAGGTTTCATTTAAAATCTTAGTACATGCATCGGCAGAAATTCTGTGTAATAGCACACGTGCATCCGCTAAAACTGTGTAACCACACATGCATCTCTAGTACACAAATGTATAAAAATCGAATAAATTGATCCACCAATTCAGTCTCGGAAAATTACCACTATCGAATTCCTGCAATTCAACAAACAAGTGATCATCAACCCCTAATCATAACTTCAAAAGTAACCCTCCGAAGTGACGCTTACAACCAGATTTAGCCTAAGTTGCCATACTTGAGATCTCCGGGAAGTAACCTTGATGTAGAAAGTGCCTTCTTGGTCAATACTGAAACACACCTGATGTAACGCTCTATGTTACACAACCAAGTGATCAACAAAAATACGTCCTCCTACAATCGATTCAAAGAGGGTTCAACCATCTAACTTTAACAAAAATCAGTCGAATATACTATTTCTTAAAACTATTTCTCTTTTCAGTCCTCAGATTCGTACAGTAGATGCACTATTTAAACCACTGCAGAGAGATGAGTCGTGTTTGAACGACCTTACTGAACAGGTACGACAACCCTGCTTAAAGTGACATTGAAATCGAATAGAAATAGGAAAGAAACCGGTTCATACCCTTTCGGTTTTTATATGGGTTTATTTCGTCTTTATAGGGTCTCTAATTTCATTTTGCGAGATCTACCTGGCGTGGCTCTATCCAGTCCTTATCCGGGAAGACTCAGGTGGTGATAAAAATTAAGTTGTTAATAAATTCCACTTGCTCCTATCCGGTTTTATCCGACAGAACGCAAGGAACATCGCACGGCAGAATGAAAATAGAAATTTTTCAAAACGACTCTAAGGGCGGCCCTGTGAGCGTACATATTTTATAAAAAGGTTTTATGGGATATGTGGAGACAACTTACCAAATATGTAGCGTCTTGTGTAGTCTTGAGTCCCATAATAGTAATTTACCATACAAGTGCGTAAAAAAGGTGATAATTACGATTGTGTTTGCAACATTTGCCTACGGCTGAAAGCACAAGTCGAACGCTTTTGCACGAGCGAAGCTCGTGTTTTACGTGTTTTACAGATGTGTGCCGTACACTATTTTTTGCAACACACAACCGAAAAAGTTGCAGTAATATAATAAATTGTGTACCTTAGGTTAATTGCTTACCTGAGTTATCTGATTGTGATTAAAGTCACCAATTTACAAAAAATTTGTAAAATTTGTCACCTGTGCGTAAAAGGTATACTTTACACACACCTGTGACGTCAGCATGCGTAAAGAAAGTACATTATCTACGGCGACGTTACTGAGCTTTAAAAACCTACTTTACACATAACTTAGGGTCACATAAAATGCAACGTTAGAGTTGGGTGTTGCAAAAAAATAATATTTCACTCCAGCTTTGACGAGAAAATTAATATTTTGTAATGAAATATTAATTCTCAGAAACGGAGCATAAATGCAGAGAGCCACACAGACGAATCGCGAGAAAGATAAACTAAATGTCAGATGCACTGACACCGGCGCTGAAGGAAAAATCAATGAAATAAAGAAAATTTGAACTTCATATTCTTTCAAATTCCAGTACGAAATTCGGGATTCATTGCTACACAAAACTGTCATTTCCGCTAGACTTCGAGAAAGAGCATTATGAAAGGTTGACAGGAAGGAGAAACACAAATGAGCGGTCCACGCGTTACGTAAAACTGCGTAACGTTCATTTTATGTTTGTACTAAAAATTGTGGTAAAGTTGAGAGATACGCTCTGTTGATAATAATTATCATTTTTTTCAAATGTTAAATTTGAAATGAAATCACGAACTTAGTTACTGTGAGATGGTATATACTGCAAACATTTGGTGAAACTATAAACACTTATACATTATAAATTGACAAACAATACAAGATGTAATAAACAATACATTTGAAGAAAAAGATATAACAATTACCGACAGAGCGTGCCTGTCAACTTTACCACAATTTTTAGTACATGAAATGACCGTTAAGCAATTTTCGGTAACGCGTGGTCTGCTCATTGTGTTTCTCTTTCCTTTCAAACTTTAATAATGCTCGTTCCCGGAGTCTAGCGTAAATGACAGTCTTGTGTAGCAATGAATCCCGAATTTCGTACTGGAATTTGAAAGAATATGAAGTTCAAACATTCTGTATTTCATTGATTTTTCTTTCAGCGCCGGTGTCAGTGCGTCTGACATTTAGTTTATCTTTCTCGCGATTCGTCTGTGTAGCTCTCTCTGCATTTATGCTCGATTTCTGAGAATTAATATTTCATCACAAAATATTCATTCTCTCGTCAAAGCTGGAGTGAAATATTATTTTTATGGGACTTAAGACTACACAAGACGCTACATACTTGGTAAATTGTCTCAACATATCCCATAAAACCCGTTTGTAACTTTTTCGCGCTTATTTGAATTTTATTTCGTTAATCGTCAGTTATCACGACCCTAAACTCGAAATATATCGAAAATCTTAGTTTTAAAAATACAGTTTTATAGTAATATTAAAAACAAACAATTAACTAATTTATTATGACTAATTAATAAATTAATTTAATAATTGATTGATCAGTTTTTCAAATAATACCGTAAAACTACAAAGTCCTTTTAGAAATTGAAACCATAATTAAAGATCATACTACAGTAAACATAGTTAGTTTTGAAAACAATCTAATAAATATTTTTTTAACGTAAAATGATTTTATGTTTACTTATTTAGTTTACAAAATTTAGGGAAACATTTTTTATAAATATCTATTATTTCAGGAATATAAATCATATATCATAAAATATAAGATTTAAGGGCATGTGTTACTTACCATATGAGCAAGTTTTTAAACACGATTTTTTTACTACAATTTTTACATTTTCAAAAAAATTATAGTTAACATCCGTCAAGAACGTGAACACGGACGGATGTTGACTAAAATTTTTTTGAAAATGTAAAAATTGTAGAAAAAAACCGGGTTTAAAAACTTGCTCATATGGTAAGTAACACATGCCCTTAAGAAAAAGGCAGACGCGCGCGAAAGCACGCACTTGATATCATATTTGAAAATCAATATTTTAAGTTATATTATTATATAAAATAGTTAATACAGCAAGTTTGTTTCTATCCCTGAGATAAAAAACAGCTGTTAAACGTTCTTACTTTGCATGAGGCGTTTTACCTGGCGGGTAAGTTTTTTTTACCGATTATAAGAGAAAAATATTTACCGAAGTTAAGGCACTTGAATTTTGAAACCTGATAAACTGATAACAATGTTGATAAAAAAAAAATATATATATATATATATATATATCTTTAGAATGTAATATTTCTTAACATAAACTTTATCATTTTATGATTTATGATTTTTAAAGAAATATGAAGGATCATGAAATATAACAATTAAAAACAAAGGAAAATTAGATTAAAATTATGTCATATTTTACGGTAAGTAACGAATGATTCGCATTTGGTTTTATTATATGTATTTAATGTTAATAAAACATGTTTACCGTAATCTACATAACTACTACTTGTTTTGCGCTAAAAAGAAACAGGATTAATTATATTGTTCTAAAAATTTACTACATTTACAGTTATATTAGATGTTTAAGCGAGTTCTCGCCTTCTAAAAAAATTAAGAAATTTATAGTTTTACAGTAATATTTAAAATAAACAATTAACTAATTTATAATGACTAATGAATTAATTTCATAATAATTAATTAGTCCGTAATTTCAAATAATACCTACTGTACACAATTATAAATGCAGTATAACCACAAATAAACATCAATAAAACTGTGAACGTAGTTAATTATGAAAACAATCTAACAACTATTATTTTTTATAAAGCAAAACACATGCTATAATTATTTAATTTATAAAATATAAGGACACATTTTTTATAAATATATATTATTTTTCAAAATTGGTTAAGATTTTGAAATTCATTTCATATGTTACTCTTTAGGAGTTTGTACCTCGTCCGGTAGTGAGAATAAAGTTGAACTTAGTGATTGAACCCTGGCGATAACAGTTGAAGATTAAATAAGAATCGATTTTTACTTTTTTAGATTTTTTTTACAATTGGCCCTACAATAACATGTAATCTAATAAGAGAAATTTAAAAAAAAAAACGAAAAATTCAATAACTTAAAAAGCCGACATTATTTTATTACTGTACGTTATTACTAATAGCGTTAATTATAACTATATATAAAATAATGGAAAAAGTGAAATAAATTGTGAAATAATTATATTTTTTAATGTAGAGATTTTCACAAATAAGTAATTCTATTAACAAACAATGCAAATAACTAAACATTTTTTCTGAATAATTATAAAAAATTCATTTTTTGTCTGGATCATTCTTTGACGTGGTTGGGACCTAATTTAAAAAAAAATGTATATTAATATATAATGCTCCTGGATCTTCGAAAAGTCAAATTTCATTATCTATATGTGCAAATATTTATATTTCCATTTATAAATAGGACTTTTTGATTACGACTAATGGAATTTGAAAAACACTCATGTAGAAAAATTTAGATTCCAGGAGCGCAACAATCGCGGGGTCTTGGGGGTCAGGACACCTTATTGACATATAGAAATAGACTGCTAAGCGCTCTAGGAAAGCGCGTAATATTGCGTCAGAGAGAAAAGTTGCAACGGTGGGTAATTTTGTCTCTTTCTAGCCGAAGCTAATTGGTTGAGCTACACCCAAGCTCCATCCACCGAAATGCTCTCAACCAATTAGCTTCGGTTACAGCGCTTTCCTACAGCGTCCAGCAGTACATATCTATACATCGATGGGACACCAAGAGGTAATTCAAGTACATCTACTTGCAATATACATGAATTTCCAAATTATTAGACGAATAATTAAATTCCAAACTAAACCCACTTTTTTTGGGATTGGGATTATTGTTTTTTCTTTTTTACATTCTCATCAGAGAGTATGTATTAGATTTGTGTAAAATTTGACCCCCCCAGTTTTCATCAAATGTCCACGTTTTGGGACCCCCTGAACCAGAAAAACATGTTTTTACGAATGTGTCTGTCTGTCTGTCTGTAGATTTTAGTTTGTTAGCTCGATAACTTTCGAAAGAATTGACCGATTGAATTGTCCTTTGGTATACTCTTTTAGTGTCCTAAAATGAAGGTCAAGTTCGTTGGCCAGCCATTTTGGATAAAAATTTAAAAAGTTGGAGCATTTTGAAAATTTTTGAAACATAATTTTTATTTGAATTTCCTTAAAAAATCTAAAATTCAAATTTTCAGCCAAATAACGCGAGATACAGAGAAAATGATAAGAAACATAATTATTGGCCTTAAAAAGATCTACAAGTTCCCATTGAACCATTTTTCAACAGAATGAGTAGTTTTCGTTTTAATCCTGAAAAATATTGTTAAACAAAGTCGAGCGCGAAGCGCGAGTGCCCTGATGAGAATGTGCTCCTTAAGGTCGATACAACCTTAAAAAACCGTAAATTAGCTTTCGTTTGCATTCCATTTCATTTTGTAGTAATTTAAAAATAAAAGGTGTAGAACAGGTCAAGACTCACCAGTTTTTCGATAAAACGAATATATGAAGCAATGGAAGTGAATAAATATGCGCCGATAATGGCGGATTATTTGACAGCACGATGAGAAAATCCCTTCTTAAAAAATAGATGACCTGTCAAGTGTCCGCTGTTTATTCGTGATCTGATTGGTTGAGAGATGGTCACGTGGGATCATCACAAGTGTGTAACATGAAGTAATCATACAGGCGCTCGAAGCGCGATGTGATGTTCTAGTAATAGATGATAATAGATTAATAGATAGACAGTTGCGAATTGATACAGTGCTGACCTAACAAAATACGGATTAATTCGTAATCAATTGAGAAAATCTATCTTACAGATGCATAGTTGGAAGTTATAGAATTTTCAATGACACCTTCTAATTTGTCGTAATTGCCGGAGTTGTGCATAAATTATAATATTCCCGACGTGAAATGTAATCTCCTGCGCAGCCATATTGTCAGCTGTGACAATCTCTATAGAAAATCAAAATATCAAAAGTATCAAAACTTTATCATTTTCCGATGGTCTATGCGTGAGGTTTCGACCACTTTGGACATAAAATATGGATAAAATATTTATACGTATTCTATCACGGAATTCTCTCTTACAGATGCATAGTTGGAAGTTATAGAATTTTCAATCACACCTTCGAATTTTCCGTCAATGTCGGAGTTGTCTATAAATTTTAATATTCCCGGCGTGAAATTTTAATTTATCCCTAGCTCATCACCCATATTGTCTACACAAATCAGATACTTAGGTACATAAGAAACGCTCATTGGTGCAGTAGCCACACAAATTTCAAAGTTCGTTTATGCAATGCCCTTAAGGACAATCATGTGCTTATCTCGTGTCCTAAAAATGTTCTGTCCTTCTCTATCGTGGCTATAGGTAGAAGAGGACAGAACCATCTTTAGGAGAAGGACTTGAGACAAGTACATATGATTATGCTCAGGCCTTAAACAAACGTAAGTATAAAAATATAACCTATAAACTAATTGTACCGATGCACAAGACGTCACTTTTTTCCCCATCAAACATTTTGTTCTGCAATAAATTCAACACCACCTCTTCAATTGACATATGTTGTGCTCCTTCACACTTTTTTCTTGTAATTTTTCACCGAGTATATCATTTTTTTTATTTTAACACTTAACCCTTTGCGGTACACATTTTTCTAAGAAACAAATTTTACAGTCACAAGCACCTTAAGGGATTTTCGGGGTCGCTGATTACGAATTCGGAGTCAGATTTCCAAAATTCATAATGGCGGATCCAATATGGCGGAAATTTTTTTTAAAAAGTGGTTGGATTTTCATAAAACTTGTTATTGAATATTTTGAGTTTAGATTCAAATTCCGAGATGAAAATAAATACCTCAAGAACAGAGTTAAAAAAATACAATTGTTATATTGGGTTTGGTATGAGAAATACTCCATTTTAGAGATTTTTTAAGCAAAAAAATTGTGTTTATAACTTATATAACATTGCAGAACATTCTGAAAAATTCTTTAAGGTGTACTAATACAAAAAAAATTGATGCTTTAATCTACAAGATAGATTAGTGGAAAATGAATTTCTCTGTGAAAAAGCACCAATTTGGACTATTTTATTATATACATTATTTTTATAATTAACAATTAATGACGGATAACATTTTTTCACATTCATTTACTTCGTAAAGACTTAGGAAAAATAAAAAAAAACATGTACTTGTTGTTAAAAAAATGTAAAACCATGGAGAAAAAGGTGAATCGCTGAACAACCCACTATGGGTGGCATACCATGAATCCGGAATACGTTGCGTTTTTGCCTAAAACCATGATAGTAAGAGAGATGCACTAATACGAGCATCTCTCTTACTCTCATGGTTTTGCGCAAAAACGCTATGCATTCCGGATCCATGGGATACCACCCTATGCCGCAAAGGGTTCTGAGAATCTTGCAAATTTACATGAAACTGTCAGAAAATTCAAAATTCACGGAAGAAATCGTGGCGTCACCTCAACTTCCGCTTTTAAATAAAACAGCCCTATTAATTTGAAGTGTTTTTGTTGCTGTTAAAAGCTAACTACAGTTCTACATTATATTGTCTTTTCGTTTTTAATCGAGCCAAAAAGGGTTAATCTTATGAAATTTTTAAATTAATATAAAAATAAAGCAGTGTGAGATCTCATCGAAAAACTTTATGAGGTACGTAGAATGTCCTCGTGTGAAGATACCCGGTAAGAAGGCTTGAATAGGATAAAATACAAAATTTAAGACTATAAGGTAGAAGTAGAGATAATTCTATTAATTTTAATACCTGATATAAGAGAACGAAGGGAAAATCAGGTACTCACTGAAATTAAAATTTTCAATCCTATTCTATTCAAGCCTTCTTACCGGGATGTCATTAACCGGAGAAAAAGGAGAATTTAGGCTAGATTACGATTTTCATCAGCCACTTTTAAAGATCGAAGTATTTATAAATTTCAACAATTTATGATTTATGATGAAATTTATAACTATCAAGGACATTTGTTTCAAATAGACTTCAAATTTAATTAATCTTATAGAGTAATGTTAAAGAAATTTCAAACTCACATTCCGAAGTAATACTTTGTGTTTCAATAATTTGAAACGAAATATTAAGAGCTGCGAGGTTTCATGGATCATGGAAATTACTTAAAATGTCCACCGTTTTTAGCATGAAATAATTTCGTGCTCTTTTAGTGCAATTAAAGTGGTTTTTCGAAAAACTGGATAATAACAGAGGTTTGTTTACAATTTCTTTCTTTTATTTGCGCGTAACAACGGTCTCAAAACAGTAGGTGTCGGGATCACCATACACATAAAAACTAAATAATAAAACAAAAACAACGAATCCAAACCCCAAAAAAGTGCGTTTAGTTTGGAATTTTATTATCAGTCTAATAATTTAGACACCCACGCATATTGTAAGTTAGTGATGGGATATCGAAAGAAAAATATCGATGTTCCGCAACATCGATACATCGAAAGAACAACATCGATGTAAAAAGCAAACATCAATTTTGCAAGATCAAAAATCGATGTTTAAAATATACATTTTTTAAACAACAAGGCTGATGGAATTTGAAAATTTCTCATGTAGAAAAACTCAGATCCCAGGGGCGCAACAATAACGCGGTTAAGACACCCAGACAGTAATTCGAGTATACCTACTTGCAATATGCATGTATGTCCAAATTATTAGAAGGATAATACAATTGCACAATAAACGCACTTTTTGAGGGATTTTAATCTGTTCTTTTTCTTTTTTTTATTGATTTTTAATGTGTAGGGTGGCTCCCGACACCCACTGTTTGGAGACGCTTGTTGCGCGTCTGTCTAATTCTGTCAACTTTTCATGTGGACTAGAATTTTTCTAGCCAAAGGCAAAAGAGGGAAAATTTATAGGTTTTAGATAGAAAAAAATAGAGAGAAGAAATGAATAATGGGTGCTTGATGATAAATTTTTCGAATACTCACGTTTATAGTCCCAAAATAGCGTGTAATTATTTCCTATCAGAAACGGCGGACATTTTGACTTCCATGATGGAAGAAACTAAATATTGATTCCTGCTAGAGATATTTTGCAATTGATTGTAATCTGGCGCGCGATTTAAAATCGAATTAAATTGACCAATGAGAGAATTTCTCTAGCAGGAAGCCAAAACGTGCTGCGCGCGCAGGGTGCCACTGTCACAGCTGTCAATATTTAGTTTCTGCCATCATGGAAGTCAAAATGTCCGCAGTTTCTGATAGGAAGTAATTAAACGCTATTTTGGGACTATAAAAGTGATTATTTCACAAACTTATCAAGCGCTCCATATTCATTTCTTCTCTCTATTTTTTCCTATTTAAAACCTATAAATTTTCCCTCTTTTGCCTTTGGCTGAAAAAATTCTAGTCCACATGATAGCTTTATTTTTTTCCACAGATTTTGACAGTTTTTGACAGTTTGTTGACAGTTTTTACTTTCAGATTCCAGCGCCCTTAGAAGCTGTTCTGCGTTATGAACAATAACAATAACGCTGAAACCGTTAAAAATTTCTGAAGAGAGCAAAAAAATAACGAAATCGAAAAACACAAACAACATCGATATATCGAGGGTGTCAACATCGATGCATCGAAACCAAATATCGACGTTTTCGATGTAGATGTCCCATCACTATTGTAAGTAGGTATCCTCGAAGGTTTTTAAACTTCCATCAGCTTTAATTGTAATATAAAAAATAGTACTTAAATAAAAATATATTAGCGTCAAATGAATGTTCAATTCAATAAATTAAACAAACTGCATTTTGTCATGTAGTGCAAAGGCATTTGTACAGTGAAGACCTGATTACACGCTCTTAGGAAAATGTTCTTCTTCTCACTCTACCATGTGAATAGCACATAAGTTTATCTCATTCCACATTTTCCAACCATTTTACCCGGAAAATGTGCGAGAATGAGACAAACTTATGGGATAATCACATGATAGAGTGAGAAGGACATTTTCCTAAAAGCGTGTAATCAGGCCTTGAACATCAATATTTAAAATTAATTTCTAGAAAGGGAAATAAATATTTGCACATATAAATAATGAAGCTGGATTCATCAAACATCTAGGAACATTATACATAAATATCAATTTATGATTAATTATGATTAATTATTTCTTATATTTTATAAATATATTTTTTTCAACAGGAAAAATATTCAAATATGCAGGGTAATGATTGTTAAATTATTTCAAAAAGTCTTTTAGATTCCATAAAAATTTACCTTTAAAATGAGCACAAGAAATGTCTAGGGTTCATTATTTCGAATGTTGTTGATAATTTTATAAATCACATTAAAATGTAACATTTTTTGCAATATCTTCTTAAATCTTCTTAAGAACTTAATAAAGTAAATTCGTTTGTAGGATAAATTTTAATTTGCACTAAGAACTTAACTTTCTTCCTGCTGTGCAACGAGACAAATACCAAAGAACTAAAATATTAAATCGTGCTAACAAAATTCAATTTACTTAAAATACGTTAATGAAAGCATATAAATTCAAAAAATAATTGTCCCGAAGTCATTTTTAACTAATCTTTTATGACGGGAATGTGTTAAAATATGTAAATCCCCGTATGTATGGTATATATTAGTCTATAATGGGTCGTTTACTCATTTACTCTATTATTACAGATTTTGAATATGTTGTGCTATAAATCCAGCCTTTGCATTCTCTGACGTTGTATTTTAAATGTAAGATTACCTTAGATGAATTTTATCAATTTTCAATCTTTTCAATTGACATGATTTAACGGTCGACTGCCTTAACCTCACAAATATGTATACTTGAAAAAACAATACGTTGTGGTAGATTGTAGAGACATTATTGTACGTGACTAATTGGACTACTTGTAAGTTGTAAACTGTAAATTCAAGTGCCCGATATTCATAGCATTTATGAATTATAATTACTCTACACTACCTGTCAATTCATGCAATCGGTCCAAATCGGTCCGTATGATAGACAGGATGGACAGGATCGACCAGGTATCAAAAGTGGTAATACGCAACGGATGCATGGGTATTACCCAATCCTGAGAAAATTACGGCATAGGAACACCTGTGTGCTTTAGTGCAATGCCAGAGTTGTCTGGTCTGGAGTGCACTGCACTTTGTCCCACTTCTAGTCTGTACGTACCAGAGTACCAGTCTGTACAGTATGTACAGTATATTCAATGATGCCTTCCTGCTTCCTCTGTTTTGTATTGTAAACATGACGACCCAACCCTGATTCCCATAAGAACATACCTTTATGTGCATATATGTATTTATGTGTATACCTTTTTCACGTAATATATTTGGAAAACAGTAGAAAACCCATCGACATATAGAAATGGACTGCGAGACGCTGTAGGAAAGCGCATGCTAATGCGTCAGAGAGAGAAATTGCAAAGGGGTGTAGTTTTGTCTCTTTCTCGCCGTAGCTAATTGGTTGAGCTACATCCAAGCTCCACCCACCCAAATATCTCAACCAACTAGCTTCGGCTAGAAAGAGACAAAATTACCCACCCTTGCAAAATTTCTCTCTGGCGCATTATTGCATGCTTTCCGACAGCGTCCGTAGTCCATTTGAGGTGTTAAAAGCTGCCAATTATGCGCGTGGTGGATCGCAAAAATATGTCGAGAGAGAGTGTGTTGCTGATGCTAATCACATAATGTTCAAACATCATTTCTGGATACTGTAACAGCTTTCAGTTCTATCCACCTAATCCACCAAAGGGGCGCCATGAATCGCGTAATACTATATTCGCAATTCGCGTATAGAGTTCTTAAATTCTCGAGAACTTAAATCCAGGTTATAGGACCGAGAATATGACAGAATTTATGAGAATTTAAAAGAATTTAAGAGAATTAAAAAATTTATGATGTTTAGAAAAATTGTTATTGTTTACATTATTTACATGGTTAAATTTTAGTCATTTATTAGCTATAAGGTATATTTAGGAATGTATAATGTGCAAAACAACAGCTTACTAGTTAACTAAAGCCACAAAATTCATCTTATAATAAACATCACTTTATAGGTTATGTTATTCACTAACATAACCTATGCTCTGCATACATTTCTGACAGTTTTTTCATTTACAACTTGTGCAAAGCTCATTAAGAAGTAATAGAAGTACAAAAAACAGTTTATTACTCTTTATCGGTTAATTAATCAATAATTATCTCCCTTGTCATAAAAATCTCTAAAATCATAAGTTCTCATAAATTCTTAGAGAATTTAATTCTCGGTTATATTCTGGGTTATATTCTCATTCTCGTGACCGTTCTCGAAGTAATATAACCGACTAAGAACTCTATCCGCACAAAGATATTATTACAGTAGATGCGACATTGAGCCAAAATTGCGTCTTGAATATATATAGGTAATCACTTTTTCTGTCCTATCGAAGTGCTGCCCTCTCACCGAACTATGAATTCGAGCACTGTTTTCCGTAAGATTTCGAATTTCGGTATATCAGAATTTTAAATTATGTTTTGAAGGTTAGGAAAGTTTGAAAACTTAATAACATTACAAACAAATATATATTATTAAAATACGTGTTAAAATTTATTAAATACATGTTACAATTATGTATACCATTGATTAATATTATTATTAATATTATTATAATACATATATATAATATAATTTATTAATATTATTTATTAATATTATATTTGCCTTGAAAACTACCGTCAAAACGAAAAATATCAATTCTTCATAAAAATATGTGCAGTTTATTCTCGGTTTAAAGAAAAATTAATTCTATTAGTGTACAGGAATATTTATAAACATTAGTTAATTCATTGTTAATTCTATAAACAAATACCATTTGTTTAAATAATTTTGTTTTCTCAAATTCATTTTTTTAAACGAAAATTATCATTATTGGTCTAGTACTATATTTATTAACATTACGGTTAATTTATTTTCGATTATTTAAACAAACTGAATTTGATTAAATAATTTTTTTCGAATATTCTTTTTTATATATAAAAAATGATTATATATAAAAATTTTTTTTTTTTTAATAAAATAATTACGGCTGATCTATTGGAATATTTATAAATATTTATTTATTAATTTTGCTTTCCCATAGAGGAAGCTTTGTAGTGGTGACAAAATCCAGTTTCCTAAAAAAGGTTTTTTTGAACATATTTCAAGGGCAATATATCTAGTATGATGTCCTGAAAAATTGTCCGAATGTATGTGTATATGTGTGCATGTGTGTATGTATGTATGTATGTATGTAACGATCCTGCAATATCTTGAAAACGCGTAGAGATAAATTGATGAAATTTTGCATAGTTATTCAACTATATACCTAGTTGAATGTCTTTTAAGGGTTTAACAAAATATTGAATTTTACAAGTATTATGTACTTTTATAACTTTATTGAAAATGATTTTTTTACTATAACTTCTCAAATAATCAAAATTTTGAGCTGATGATGAAGGAAAATGAATACTCTTTCTGTCGAGACGAATTGATTGACCTATATGATTACTGCATTTGATAAACAAATAATAAAGTTATGTTTAATTGTATTTTTCAAAAATTAATTTTTTCACCATAATTTCTAAAATAATCCAAATTTAAAGTTGATTTAAAGAAAATGAATATTCCATGTGTATAGATGAATCGATACACCTAAAAGATTAATGCATTTTATAAAAAAATAAGATAGTTATGGTTAATTGTATTTTTAAGAAAGTAATTTTTCGACAATAATTTCTGAAATAATTAAAATTTAAAGCTGATGTAATGAAAATGAAGATTCTTTGTATCTAGACGAATCGATTCACCTAAAAGATTAATGCATTTTATAAAAAAATAAGCAAGTTATGCTTTATTGTAATTTTCGAAAATTAATTTTTTGAATATAAATTCTCAAGTAATCAAAATTGAATGCTGATGTGAAAAATACTTAATACTTCCTCTATGAGGAAGCAAATCATATTTGCTTACAGGAAGCAAAGTGCTCATTGAATGAGTATAAAAGTTGATACAACTTGACAGCTAGTTTAATTATTGTTGAAATATTTAAACTTTAGCGCCTTTGACTCTAGCGCCATCTGAAACTTAAATACTACTACTGTTTATTAATGAGAGCGGTGACGCTCAGTTCAGTTCAAAATTATATGTAACGACGTGCTTAGATCGATCACGACTGTTTTCTTAAATAAAACGATAGTTAACAAGTATTTCTTGATTATTATAAAACCATACCCATGACCCATATGTCAAAAGGTTATGGGCCCAGCAGCACGCTATAACTGTGCGAGGAAAATAGGAAAAATATCATTCAGAAAAGAAAAGAGAACGATTGAACTATAGTTCAGTTTTAAAACGAGGCTTTGTGCCAGTAAGGTAAGGTGCACATGTTTTACCGGTTCATAATTTCCAAAATAATACGAGAAGTGAAATTTTTATACTTTTGAGGAAGTTGTTTTTGGAAATTAAAAAGAAAAGTTCTTTTGTCTAAAAAATGTGATGAGTGTGAGACAAAAGACGGCGGTGACGACCTTGGTGGTCTTCTCATTACTTTTGCAGCTAAACGATGCATGTTTATGTCTTTCATAAAAAAGATAGTGGAAAGAATAAACAGATCTGAAAAATATTTGAAACGAATACCAATATAGTTGGCTTATGTCCTGGATTGATATTTTACAGGTAATTTTATTTTATATAAAATGACGACAGTGGTCCAAAAGGTTTTGGAACGATGCAGACGTGCATTGTTTATTGAGACATCTGAACCTGAAGATTTGGAAGTAGAAATTAAGATAGATGACTCATTTCTTTATGTAAAGTTTTCGACGGGTGAGACGATCAGTTTAAGTACTTATATTTTGATCATAGCTATGTTTTTCAAAGACTGGATAACTACTGTGTAAAGTGTTAAGTAACGTTAATTTATTTAATTAACGTTATTACCTTGACGTCGTAAAAATAAAACGATTGCATTTTCTTTATATTGATAATGAGGGACTAGTTACGACGGTTTGTAAAAATAATCTAAGCATGCTCAAAAAAATGAAGAACACACGAATCCGTTTTGTCTGAGTTCCTTGGTTTGAATGAAGTTGTGTTCACTTCTGAAAAACTAGAGGAACTAAATTTGTCTCGAAAGCACACGAAAGTAACGGGTGTGGAAGAGCAAATCAGCTACAATTCATTCAGGCTTGTGTTCGGTTGATTGATTTGAGAGCAACTTTCTTTTGTTTTTGCATTGATATGTAATGAGTTATTAGAATAAATACACAGTATGTTTCATTGTGTGCTGAGAATAACTGATCATAATGATTTTTTAACGACTGTCAATATCATTTAAGGTAAACGATCTATGAAAAACGAATGGGAAGATCTAAAAACTGAGCTTGCCAATGCAAAACAAAAACCAGACAACGGCGACGTCAGCAGCAATTTAAAAAATCATTGTCTGAGAAAAAGGATAACATTGATTTAATTTCTGAGAGTGAAGAAGAACGACTGTTACTTGGTCCAGAGAGTGGAGAAACAGAAAGTATTTCGGATACTGAACAAAAAGTAAAGTTACCTCAAATAATTGTCAATTTGAGTACCGATTCTCAAAAAGGTAAACTAAATATTTATATTTTATATTTGATTCTTTTATTTTTGAACCAGTTGTAACAACTGTGACGATTTGTTTTTATGACGGTACGACAGTTGTCGTCGACGACACAACGATGTTTAATTTAATGATATCTGCGGTAGGTGTGTCACCAGAAGCAGAAAAACGAAGTCCTAGGAAAGAGGAGGTTCAAAAGAAATTTTTGGAAGACGAAATTTTGCAGGAGGTTGATAACGACACAGTAAAGAAAGTGATTGGAAACGACAGTTATAAACCAGGCACGAGTGGACATCCTGTTTTCAAAGAAACGATTGATGGTAAAATTAAACATTTGGAATGTTTAATGAATACCACAATAAATTTGCATTCCAAAATGCAAGATAATCTAAAATTGTGGTTCAAACAACGCGAGATTGACGACGAAAAGGCGAAAAAGCCAAAAATAATATCGGATATACCCTGTACCTCTAATTTTAAAATTATTAATGGGACTCAAACGACAGTTACAAGTAATGACAGTTATAAAAAATTAAACGACAGTCAAGGTACAAATACTAAACCAGCCTTAAATAAGAATGCAGACAATTTAAACTTTGAATCAACTAATTCTCGAGTTTTTGCTAACCAGGTTTCAGAAGCCATTAAAATTCAATTAATTGGTAAAGATGTTGGAACGAGGCATGATTACAAATTGGATTCGGGTGTTAAATTTGAACATTTTTACGAATTTTTGACATCGGAATTACGTACTATTGACTTATTATACGTCATTGATAAGACAGTTGCACCTCCGGAAGGTTTAAACGATAGCTTAAAAGAAAAACACAAGTTTAAAGTGCGCGATTTTCTTATAAACAAAGTTGATAAATTTTATCATACTAACATTTTGCAAATAAAAGATCCGGTTGAAATTCTAAACAAAATAAAAGATTTTAAATTTGTGAAGTAAATATAACGAGTGTAAGTGTTCGAAAACAATTATATTCGATTCAATATAATCCAAGTCACGAGTCTGCAATGCAGTTTATGGATCGTTTCGAAGATATCGTACATAATTATGAGAATATCCCGGGTTCAACTCCTTTGTCTAATGATGACAAACGTGATGCCTTGTATATTGCAATTTTAAATCAAATGTCGGAAATTCAATCAGTAGAATTCATAACTAAATATCAAACTGGTCAAAGTTTGAATTATACTCTACTTAAGATGTTTATTCTTCAGGCTGAGGCTAATCGCATTCAAACGGCGATGAGTACTCACCCAAGTTCAAAATCAAATACAATGGCTTCTGTCTCTTATGCTGGTTCCAATCGAAATTTAAAATGGTCTAACGACAGGTGCTACGAATGTGATGATTATGGTCATATGAAAAATGAGTGTCCAAGAAAAGGCCAAGGATTAAGAAAATGCTATGAATGTAATCAATTTACATTAAACAAAGCATATGAATGTCCACAACGAGTGTCCACACATGGAAATATGTCAGGCACAGGTGGTTACAAAGGTAAACGTTATCCTAATAATAACAGAAACGATAGATACGACAGTCAATTACATGCAAATAACAAACGTCCCTTTAAAGCTAAATGGAATAGAGGCAACCGCACCTCACAATCTTTCAAACAATTACGCGACAAACAAGAGTTCAAAAACAAAAACGACAGTAAGTTTAAAAATAAATATAAGAAAGACAACCAACAGAATCAGCACAGAGAATCTAGAACAGGAACAAGTGAAACCCCGAAAATTCACTTTGCGGATTACAAGCACGATAATGATGATGGTAAGTGTGCAGCAAATACAGCTACATCAGTATTATGTTCTAAATGTCAATCTGATAGTCTAAAACAGTCATTTCCATCCACTGGTTGTCCGCATGTTGTCGAGAAC
>UCOH01009436.1:0-12351 GCA_900474275.1 Synergus japonicus
AACACTTTCAGTCCTTGTTTTTTCTGTGTATATACGAATCATACTGTGAGCAATTTTACTTCTCCGTTTTTCGCTATTTCCAAAGTTACGTCACCTACTGAGTCAGACAATTGTTGATGTTGCGTTAAAAAAACTTAATGGCAACGTTTAAAACGTCAACAAAAGGACTCAGAAAATGGCACAAACTTGGAGAAAGTAAAAATCGAAATGTTAAATTTTCATCTGGCTTAAGATTTCAATGATTCCCGAAAAATGAACCGAGAAAACATGATTTAATGTATGTTTTATAGCGACTATAAATTCAATGGTACCAATTCGTATATTTTTGAAAAGTTGTACGTTTGATTTACGAAGAAGATCGTCGAAAATTTATGTTAATGCATTAAAGTTTCCGGCGTTGTATTGTTATTATCGCAAGTGTTATTGTCAGTGAAGTATTAGTAATTTATGGCAAAACGGTGTACTTCATCCCTGTGGTGTTGTCCCTTGACCCGCATTGTTCTAAGAGGAAATTGTGCTGCGCGGTGTGCCGCCAATATTCCGGTCCTGACATTCGGCGGATATTATCTCATCTCTATCCCTCAAACTGGTTCAATCCCACGTCAAACTAAAACCCCTCATGCTAACCCGGCTCAACGATCGACAGTCACCCTCTTCTTCCAATCCCCGATTTCACGTTTTAATCTCATGCAATCTCACTTTAATAAGCCGCACGGTTCTGGGCGCAAATTCTTATCAATAATTGTATTTTCGTCACATAAATTGCTATTGATTCATTTTCATATTTTATATTCACCAAATACTATTTTAAATTCAGAGTATTTGTAAAAAATTGTATTCCGTCCAATTTCTTGCTGTAAAATAATTGTTAATAAAATTGAGACTTTTTTTGGAAAAAGTAGAACTAATTTATAAACAGATCCATTATTGCTGAAATTTCAGCGATATTTTAGCAATCTAATTAGTTTTCACCATTATGACGGAAAATACGATGATTGTTAAATAAACAATTCAGGATTAATATACATTTACGATATTCTGAATACAATAATTTTGACACTCGTGGAAGAGTTAACCCGTTAAACGATATCAGGATTAACGTTGATTTATTTCATTTTTCCATAATCCGTTAGCCATTTATTCCACTGTTTGGTAATTAATGCTGAGATTAAATAATCCATAAAACGACTAGACAACACGTGTATCCAGAAAAAAATTTCTCTGTTTTTCAATATAAATTGAATAATTGTTTCTATTACCGTACACTGAACGCTTTTTTTTTTGTTGTGCTTATGTTTTTTTTTTTAAACTAAAGTTCTTTCTGAAAATACATAACAATTATAAATTTTAAGGCCATTTATAAGTGAAGTAACTTGTTTTGTAGATATCACATTAAAAAACTAATTAAGGTAATTAAGCAACGTTTATCTACGATCTAAAATGTCTTTTCTCTACACTGTAAAAAAAATACTCGGCAATCAAAAAATATACTTTTGAATCAATAAATCTCTTCCAAAAACAGATATTTTCTTGATTCAAATGAATTTTTAATGAAACGAGAATTAATCATTTCCATATAATAGTGATATTATACATTTTGAAGTATATATATATATATATATATATTTGAATCAATAAAATAATGCTTTTGGAAGAGGTTTATTGATTCGAAAGTATATTTATTGATTTCCGAGTATTTTTTTCTCAGTGTATTTATTTTAAAGTGAGGAGAGTCTGAAAAATGAAAATTCCGAATTAATGTAAGAATTTTTTTCATAAATGCATATTGTGCCGTGAAATGTCCTTATGCATCGAATATGTACAAACCATATACATACATAATGTTTAATGAGAAGGTGGAATGCGTTATGTGATACCATTCAATCCAGATGTCTAATAAAACCATGGCAACTGACGCTATAATTAATATATCCAGCGAATGTGAGCGCAATCTGAAAATCTAATTACCATTTCATGAAGCATGTTCTACTTCATTTAAACTCTGCACTTATTTTTAATTGAGACACTTGATGCACATGCTGTCTCTCTCTCTTCCTCTGCGAGAGTTGAAAACTTTATTACATTCATACTAATTTAGGCTTTTAATTTTATATATTGTCTTGAAATTATCATTTTCTTTATCCATTAAAACGACACAAATTCAACGCTCTTACACTGAGAAAAAAATACTCGGGAATCAATAAATCTCTTCCAAAAGCAGATATTTTATTGATTCAAATGTATATACTTTAAAATGTATAATATCACTATTGTATGGAAATGATTAATTATTGTTTCATTAAAAATTCATTTATATTCATTTATATTTATTGATTTCCGAGTATTTTTTTCTCAGTGTATTTTCAGAATTATTTTAGAAAAGCACATGATGAATGATGACATATTTTCACTTTATTCTTTTTCGACTGTTTGCGCTGGAATAAAAAGAAATAATACGACTGTGTAAATACTTGGTATAATGTCAAAAAGCTCAGCTCATTTTCGCAAAGGGCCAGAATATTCGCTTTCACATTTTCTCTTCATTATATTTCCAAGGCAGAGAAAATAAATTTGATTTAACATACCTAAACGCTCCGCTACGGGAACTACGCACTCGAGATTCATTCCACAATTAGCGCCCTTATATATTAAGGACCAACGGCTTTCTACATCCATTGTCTAAATTCCAGTAGCAGTTATAGTGGAAGTCGAGATTTTCCCATCATACGTTTTCGTAGTTTGTATAAAATTACTATCATGTTTTTTTAGCTCGAAAGGAATTATTCACTAATTACTATATAATTATTTAATCCAATGGTGCATGGAATTTTCACTCGAAAAATTGTGAAATATAGATGCTAGTAAAGTATAGAAACTAGTTTCCTGTTTATAAACAATTTCCGTAAAATTCATCGGAGTTTAAATATGTCTTTCAGTAGTATTATTTCGCATTAAATCTTTACATCTTTTATGTTTCATGTTTTAGTGTGTCATAGAACAAGTTTACTAGTTTTTGCTTCAGGTGCATATATGCATATATCCATGTGATAGCATTCATCGCAAGAGTATCTGTACGCTCAGCTGCCACCTAATTTTCTACCCACACTTGTGCCTGAGTTACTGCTAACTCGTCCGTGAATCAAGGATGCCTAAAGCAGTCGGGATTTGGAACTGCCTTAAACAAATTGGCTCATTGTAATGTGTCTCAGTAAATAAATAGTTACGATTGTACTAATAAAGCTTTCTGTGTATTCTGCAAAAGTATAAATGTATTTTATGTAAACAAACTGGAAATAATAATAAAAAACACAGATAAACCTTTCAGTTTCGTAGTAAGAAGAATTTTCTAAAATCTTGGTTACAATACTGTAGCACCATGCAAATGAGAAAGAAAACGCACACAGGGGTGTCATAGACTAACTGAAAAATTTAGCCGGAGGAAATTTACTTACACTTGCCTCTCTAACTTTGCTTTCTTTTATTCACCATCCTATTCTGCTCTGCAAAATTTTAGAGTCATAGCCACAAGTTCGTAAAGAATACTTGCAATTTTTTTGTTTCGAAATATATATTCTAAAAAGATTCTGTATAAGTTTTTAGTAAGAAAATTAAACACATAATCCTATCTTCAATAATTAAATAGATTGCTTATAGTAAACTTTTCGTGCATTTTTTTTTATATCGGTTTTTAATGTATTAATATTTAATATATACCTATGTATTCGTACATTTACAGCTCAGTTACCATCAGATCACTGAAAAAAATATTTTGTGCAACATTATATGTTTTGTTGGCTGCAATAAATTTTTTTAGTTCAACAAAACGATTTGTTGGTTTAACATAACGTTTTCTTGACCCAACAATAATTTGGTTGAGCCAACAAAAAAATTTTGTTGTACAAATATCAACAAAATTATTTTGTTGTCCGAACCAAACCTTTTTTTCAGTGATTACTTATTAGTTATGAGATTTTATAGGATTATAAAATAACTTTAAGAGATTTTACGATATTTCTTTAGATCTTTAAGAATTTGATTGGACTGAAGTTTCAGACATCTCTTCGGACGATTTTTTATTTTCAATTTGCCGAATTTGAAAAAAATCTTAAGATTATTTTCGTTGTATGAAATTTATTGTGATTTTTTGAGATTTTGAGGAATTTTACCATTTACTACTATTTTATTGAATGAATTATTGAATCTAAAGAAGTGTAAAATGATTTGGCGGTATTTCACTGGGATTTAAAAGTATTTAACTAGATTTCATGGGATTTTAAGTAATTTTAAAGGATTTAATGATATTTTGTGGAATTTTATTATAAGGATACTAATGTGATGAATTTTAAAAGGATTTCAATGGATTTTACTACATTTCATTGGATTTTAAGATATTTTAAGCGATTTAATGAGATTTCATGGGATTTTGAATAACGTGAAAGAATTTCATACCATTTTCAATAATTTTAAAGAATTTGACGGTATTTTGTAAAACTTTAAGTAATTTTGAGGACTTTTAAGAGATTGAAAGAATTAAAAAAAATTTCATTAGATTTTCAGGAATTTAATGAGATTTCATGGGATATTGAGTAATTGTAAAAGATATTACGAAATTTAAAGGAATTTTATGAATTTTATTGAGTTACCTGAAATTAGACGAGGAATTACAAGTTCTTATAATTCAAAAATTAAAAATTCTAATTTATTTATTGTTTTTTGTTTACTCTAAAATGGCATCAGTAAATAAAAAAACGGTTTCTCTACTTTGGTTTCTTTTTTTTTGGATATTATAAATAAAAAAATGGAAAAAAAAAATTCGTCAGAAAAGACGTGTGGAATTTCAGTCCAATAGGAATTTGAAGGAATTTCATGATATTTCATAGGATTTTAGGAGATATAATGATCTCTCTAAATCTGAATTAGTGAAAAGTAGGTCACTAATTTACTTTTAGTGAAAATAATTTTCACTAATTATTAGTTGTATTTCACTATTTCAATTAGTAAGTTTTCAACTTTTCACTAAAGTCTTAGTCAAAAATGACTAACAATTAGTAGAATTTTTCACTAAAGTAAATTAGTGACCTACTTTTCACTAATTCAGATTTAGAGAGATAATTTTAAAAGATTTCAAGAGATTTAAAAATTTTTTTTTAATTTGGTAGAATTGTTAAGGATTTCATGGAATTTTAAGAGAATTCTAATAATTCTAATAAATTTTAAAGGATATATAAAGGATATAAAGTGAATATTACCGTAGAATGTTAAGGAATTTCCAAAAATTGCTACGAATTTCAACGAATTTCAGGAGAATTTTTACCTTTTAAAATACTGTATGGATTTTTAAGGATTTTGAAATTTGTCGGGTAATTTATTGAGGGATTTCAAACGATTTTTATGACTCAAAAGATTTCGTAGAATTTAAAAGAATTTTGAAAGTTATCGTCAAATTTTTACGGATTTCAAGATGTTTTTCTGATTTGTAAAAGATTTTGTGGATTTTTAAGGATTTTATGAAATCTTAAGGGATTTTAAGGCACTTTAATAGTATTTGAGAGTTTTTGATGAGTTTCATTTAAAAGTTGTGAAATTTTAAAGATTTTCATGGTATTTTATAAGATTTCTGTAATAATTTTCAAGAATTTTAAGATTTAGAGAGATAGGTTGGGGTATTTTAAGGAATTTTAAGGAATATCTAAAAGTTTTCAAGGATTTTACGACATTTAATGGAATATTAATGGGAAACGAATTTTAAAAAAACAGTTTGCAATTTTTTAATGAGTTACATATTTAAAGATAGTTTTACGTTTATGCAGCCTTGATAGTTTTCATCTGTTTTTGGTTCAAATTAAATTGTAATCTCATATTAATATTTTCAATAAAACAATAAGAACGGGAAACCTTTCTGTATTTAAGAATCTCTTTATCCATCAAGGCTCTTCGTTCAGAACCAGTTTGCCGAACCATGGTGGCCGCAAATCTCAGCGAATCTTGCAATCGGTGTTATTTATTGGAAGACGCATCGCCTCGCACTATCGGTCGGCCCTCCCGAGGAAATTCAGTCGTAGATCACTCCTTTTCAAGTCGCGATGGTGAGAGGATGTGAAACCGCAGCGAAGGATGATGGGGATGCTGTGGGGGTGTTGGGGGCCGAATGCAAGATGGTGGGTGAGAAGTGAGGGGTGGAGACATGGACACGAAGAAGGTCGGCCAGGGAAGCTGCGGAGCACCTAGTAAAAGAGGGGCTGGTGAGAGATATCTCCTTATGTCGGATGAGCCAGGACATAAACGTACCTTCGGCGAAACACGTATATCATATTTTCTTTGCCGCTGAAATCGATGAAACGACCATCTAAGAGTATTCCTTCCATACCAGCGAGTAACCCACGATTTTCTAAAACCTTTCAAGCCACCGCACTCGCATCACCTGCAATCGTAAGCAGTCACCGTTACCAACCCCTCGCTGAGTTTTAAATTACCCCTTATGAATTATATTCCTGCGAATTTCAAGAATTTGCTCTTCTATTCCTAGTACTGCATTTTATTTTTCCTGTGCAAACTGAAAATATGCAAACATTCTCCGTACAAGGTTTCTGCAAAAATTTAATCATGCGGCAGAACATTATTCAGTGGAAAAGTTGTATAACATAATTTAATTAAGGATATGTCGAGTATGCAATGAAATATAGTACATAGAAATACTTTTTTGAAGAGCGTTTTCAGGACATCTTTGTAAAGAAATGCCAAAGAAGACAATTAATTATATTCTTTCGTTGCATTTAAATATTCTAAGGAAGGGTTTCGCTGTAATGGAAAAGGATTAAGATCAGAGTAAGTATCTCGTGTCAGCAAAGGCAAAAGGTGTGCTTTTAGAAAATATAAGTAAAAATAAATTAGTTTCCTGTCCACACAGGTGAATATTCATCAGCACGTTTATATACGTGTACTATACTCGGCTTCCATTAATATGTATCACGGTGAATTAGTCTCCCTTGACGAAGCGATTTTCAAGCAGTTCCTAGTTCCTAGAATTCAATAATAGAAGTCATTGTCAAAATTATCCGGGCTTTATCAAATTCTTTTGCTCTTCTTGCAATAATATACATAGTTCTTTTCAACTAACTATTCACCTCGAAATGAAAATTCATCTCCACAGATGAATAAATTTGAGTCCATGTTAAATTACTTTGAAAGCTGTAGATAGAGTAGAAAGAGAACTCGAACCTAAAGTTAAATCCTGAAAGTCTTTTAACGCTCTTGTTCCCGAACTCCACCATTTCTAGTTGCCTCGGGGTGACTAGTAGAATTGCTAACGCAATCCGAAATCGACCCAAGTGATATTGCAATGCAAGAGGGAACCTTCAAGTCTTTTTCTGGACTTTGCACCAATTATGAAATCACTCGAAATCTTCATGCTGCAAAATAGGTACTCCGACCGCGGTGTTTCGGCGAGAAGTTGGCGAAAGTTGCGAAGGTAGAGATTTTCTTTACGGGACGGCCAATTTGAAACTTATGCAAATTCTACTCTCATTGAATAAATTCGTTGTGAAAACTCCTCCCCGAAATAGCACTTGACTTCGAAACTGTACACTATACATTTGCAGAGTACATATACATTAACAAACATTATTAAAACTTTTACTATATATAGTAAAAGAAATCTTCGGTACTATCATGAATGTTCAGTATAAATTAACATTCATGGATAACTAAGTTTTATAGAAGAAGTTAAATTTGTAGTTCTTAAAACGTTTTTGCAATAATTTTTCTTATGTAATGAACTTTATTGAGGACTGGGATTAAATTTTTGTAAATTAAAGAATAAAGAAGATTGGAGTATAAAGAAGAGAGAACAGTTGTAAATTATGTTACGAGATGAATTGCTTCCTCTGGTTATTTAGTTATCTGGAACTACTTCGAATGTAGGTCAGTAATATTACTAGAAATAGTTTCTGGCAATTGGATTTCCTGGGACTGAATACATGTTTCAGAAACGCCAGAGTCCAGTGAGCTTGGTGTGAACGTAACGAACTTCTATACCAAGCAGCTGAGCGCGGCCAACCACCGACTCTCACAGTAATCTTGTTCATTCAAAACGTAACTTTATGTTCATCGTATGTAATACTTAACTTTCTCTACCACAGCTAGGCACTGCAATACATCTTGAGATTAGAGAAAATCTACTAATCTCAATCGATGTAATGCTCTATTTCTTGTAAATAAGAAACTATAAAAAAAAAAATAACTATATTATATGAAATTTATACATATAAGCAATCAAATATTAATGAAATTATAAGCGGTATAAAAGGAAAAAGAGATTTCTTTGAGAAATAAACAATGAACCAAATAAGCGGAGTAAAAAAGTGTAATGAAAGGCAAAAGAAGTGACGGGTGAATGTGCAATGAAGCGTCACATTCTTTAATAGAAGGGTGTTGAATTGTGCTTTCTTGGACAAGACCCTATATATTTCTATGAGGGCAGTGGCAAAGAGGAAAGAGGATGGGCGCCCGTTGAACGCGAATTGAGTTCTGCAGCTCTTCCAACGAGTCGGAAATTGTATTTCTTAGTGCCAATTGCCGATGAATTCTAAGAGCGCACCTGTTCTTCAAGACTCGAACTCGATAATGAATTTCTATTTTCTTCAAAATGTGCTTCAAATCCACAAATTGTTACATTAAATCGATTTCGTACATTAATAAATCATTAAAAACATGTATGTACATCATCTGGTGCTCGCAATTTGCAATTTTTCCTGAAAATAACGACATGCGATACAGTTTACTTTTCTTTTCATCATTGCAATTGATGCACGCCGCATTTTTACTCAATTTTTTCAACGTCATTAATTAATGGCCTCTTGAGACGCCTGCATTGCACAGACGTCGCCACTCCACCCGACCTTATAATTTATTTCAAGCGTGGATTACCGTAGAATTTTAAATAACTGGTATTAATAATAATTGACCCGTTGTTGTTGCAATTAATATGAAGTATTAAAAGTGTGTTGGCACATTTGAGGTGGAAAATGCAATTAAGCACTAGACAGACCAAATCTTGCGTGTAGGCATGTTAGAAAAAGTATCTTTTCAATCGAAGATCTACTCGAGACATCCCTAACGAATCCTCCACCTTCGCTTCGCTCAATTACGTTCGTTTCACACTTCCCTCACAACTCGTTTATCCTTAAGCCCTGACTCGAAGAAAGTCGAAACTGGAAGAAACCTGAGTTGAATACAAGGAAATGCTAGCCGAGAACGAAGAGTGATTCCTCCCCGTCGAAAGATTTTCTTCCGGGAATGTTGCTTTTATCCAATACGGAGAAAGTACATGAGCTAGAATTTCCAAGAAATTTCCATCTACACAGCAAAACTGAACGAAGTGAAATATACAAATAGACATGAAAATTGTTTTCGCGTAAATTCGAGTCGTGGAGGTAAACCTACAAACATGATATGTATCTTAGATTTGTGCTTTATATAGAATTCGTATTTGACATCTAAATCGATGATTTGTCTGACTAAAGACTGATCTATTCTACTTAAGACCTTTTCTTTTTATATCTCGACCCTTTTTCATTAACACTACATGCAATTTCTGACTATATATTGATATAAACTACTGAAGATTTTCCTTTTTCAAATTCGTTCGTTGTAAATTAATTGTCTGACTATACGTTGACTTGTACTACTGAAATTTTCATCTTTAGTTGGTATCCTACAATTTTTATTTCTTTCTACTACTTATACTACTACTAATACTATATCAACAATTTAATTGGTCAATTCTATTGAAGATTTTTTTATACAGGAACCTGTAATTCCTTTGGATAATTTCAATGACTGACTGTACGTTGACCTGTTCTACTGTTAATCTCTATTACTTTCCTTGGCTTGGTCGATTCTTGGTTGACCTATACTACTGAAAATTTTCCCTTTTTATCGTCTCTCTTACTCTTCTCATCACTTGATATTTAAAATAATTTAAAACTGAAATTAATGCAAATAAAAATTACTCACTGAAAAGACAGTTTGGCTTGACCAACAAAAATTTGGTTGGCTCAACAAAATAATTTTGTTGTTATTTATGCAACCAAACTGTTTTCTTGTGCTAACAAAATTTTTTTGTTGAGTCATTTGGTTGGCCTAACAAAACTATTTTATTGTCCCAAAAAAATTATTTTGTTGACACAAAGTATATAAAATTTAATAAACTGTTTTACCTAATTTTAAAATTATTTTAAAATTATTTATTTAATTACCTAAATACTTGTGTCTAATGTATATCGAACGCCACTTAAACCACACGGCTAACATCACACATAAAATATTTTATAAAAATCCCAGCAAAATATCACATTACCAAGAAAATATTTTGTTGAGGCAACAAAAAATGTTCAACAAAACGTTTTTGTTGTGATGAAAAAATTTTTTTTTCAGTGCTAAATTAGATATTCTACTGCGAGTTTTGACATTGTGACTCTTTCTACTATATTCGTTCTTTTATATGACAACTAAAATGTGTGAAATGTTCAGAATAGGGTAGCAGAATATTTTCATAAAAATTGCAAATGAGTCTGTAAATTTCGTTTCAAGGAACTGGAGCATGAAGTAGAAACGTCTAATTATCTTGCCTTATAAGAGAAAATTAGTGGACTTACGTCATTCTCCAGTTATTCTCCAGTTCATCTTGTCTGTTAATTCCTACTGCTGGAAGAATGGAGATTCTGCAAATGCATACGAAATTTTACAAAATAAAGATATAGTAGACATTTTAAACAAAGTTTCGATTTAAAATTAAACCGTGTAAAAAAAATGATATGCATGAAAAATAACGTCAGTTTAAATCTAAAAATCGTTATGAATTCCTAAACACATGCATTATTTTATATAGGTATATGGGATATGAGTAAATGTTTCAACTAACTCTTGGTGAAGTAACAGCAACGCGATATAAATGCAACCTCATTAAAATGAGTGTATTTCTAACTAACGATTGTGAGTTATTTAAGTTGATAAAGTAATACGCGACTCGTTAATGAAAACACAGAACACATTTATACATATATATTTCACACTCAGCATCACGTGTGAATGACAACGAACAATTAGAGCGCAACACGATTGGCTAACTTTTTAACTTCCACACGACTCGTGCAAATTAAAAATTTTTTATTTCCGTATTCGTAAATACCTATATATTTCCTGAGAGGTCTTTTCGTTGCAACATTAGCGGCTTTCATATAATCCATTTTAATATCACAACGAAATTACGACACTAAGTACGAAATAAACCTCTTGAAAATCTACAAGTCGTGAAATATTAAACTTCGTATCCCGTGTACAATTAAATCATGCCTCAATGAAATAACAAGTACATACTAGTACAATATTCCTGTTTTCGTTGAAACAATTTCTCAAAATGTTACAAGTGCTTCGTGAAAACTAGTTGAATTGAATTTTAAATAACAAATGGAAATACTTTCGAGTAGATCTCGTATCATTGAATTCCGTCGAATGAAATCATGAAAGTTTGGCTAGAATGAGAATTCTGAAAAATAAGTGAAAACATTTTTATAACATCGTTTCTATATTCATAACATTTATTTCGGTTCCGTTTAATAAAATACCGTTACATCTTGTTTACATGTGCATGTGAGATGCGCATGTATGCGTTTTTACCAACGCAATATAGGTATATGAAAAAGAGACGTTCACTTAGAACTGATTGCGAGAACGTTTGGCACGTGCAGCAATATAGACAAGTCAGTGAATATATATCCCACTTAAATAGCTTCCAAGGAAGATATGAGTCGTTTTTATGATTGAATGAATACCCTCGCGTTTGACGAAGGCGGGTTAATAAAAAAAGACGTAAATCATGAAATGTAATGATGTGTGCATTTTGTAATCGTAAATTATGTTTTCAATATTTCACTTTCCAGAAACTTCTCTTTTTATTTAATCATCTGAGTAAACCGGAAATTGCCTTTTTAACTGGAAAAAAATGTATTTATCAGGGAATATAACAAAGATAGCTACACTGAGAAAATCTATGTTAGAAAAATTACTAATATCGATAGCAAGTAGGGGAAAAATCCCAAAATTGAGACAATTTAATACAGAAAATAATAAATTTTACTATTTAAGTAGTAACTTTTCCTATTTAAATAGTAAAATTTATTATTTTCTGTATTAAAATGTCTCAATTTCGGGATTTTGCCCCTACTTGCTATCGATATTAGTCATTTTTCTAATACAGAGTTTCTCAGTGTATGTTAAAAAAATTACTAATATCGATAGCAAGTAGGGGCAAAATCCCAAAATTGAGACAATTTAATACAGAAAATAATAAAT
>UCOH01009440.1:0-19623 GCA_900474275.1 Synergus japonicus
GCTCATAACGATCTTTTGTTCACAATAATCTATTGCTCATAATATAATGCTTTATCATCATTAATAATTTATCGTCATTTGTTAATCTTATTTGATTTTCTTATATATTTTCTATCGATTATAATCGTCAAGTTCAAATTTTAAAGCGATCTCTGATGCGGTTGTAGCGTTACGTAACGCGCCCATCAGACATACGTTCATAATGAGAATCGAATCTTCAATTCGATTCCCCAGTCTAGATTAAAACATAGTCTTTCCTTTTTTTTTGATTGTTAATTATTATTCTAACATTACTTTTAATGTTACAAACTATATATTTTGAATTGTATTGTAAACTATCTCCTTCTGGACCACAATTACGTAATTGCTGATATAAATTTAATTGTTTCACAACCGTTGTTATTTCCGATTATTTCTGTAAATTTTATTATCCATGACCTTGGGATGTGATCTGAGCTAGTGACTGGAACTCATCGTTATTTATCAAAAGATAAATAACTGGCGCAGAATTAAATTTGAGTTCCTTAAATAAAATTAAATAAAGTTAAAGGATTGTCGAGACGTAGTTCCGTGCCTGGTTTTCTAGGGCAACGTTACAAATTGACGCCTGGTTTTCTAAGGCACGTTACAGCCTTTTGTTTCTGAAGGCAACGATATGGAATTTTCTTCGACTTCGGGAACTAACACTTATAGTGACTGTGGGGGACCCGAAAGAACTTATGAAAAAGTATTAAAGGCATTAGAAAACCTCAAAGATGGGTTAAAGAATTAAAAGTAATTTTAATTCTTTTAATTCTCCAAGAAGAATTAAAAGTAATTTTTGGGTCAATGAGTGCTAGGCAGCATTTCATTGCTCTCAGATATTCGGTTCCTTACCCTTTAGGGAAGCAGTTGAGGATTGTAGACCCCTCATTTGAAAATGGAAGGCAGTGTTCTGCCAGTAATATGTTGTTTAGGTATCGAGTATCAGAATTATATCGCAAGGTTACTGATTGGCTCAGTGAACATTATCAGAGCCATGCGACATTTGATTGGTCTAAAATTAATCAAATGCAGGAGGGTGAAGCGCAGAGTGTAGTATCTACACCAGAAAGTTCTTTGGGGAGTGAAGAGTTTGCTGCTGAAGATTATTCCTTTTTTACTGTTCCGGAACGTTTATCACCGGAGCTAAAGGATGGTGTTGGTTTTTTGGCCAATCCAGGATTCATTTCTGAATCAGATCCGTCTGGAGAGGGTCATCCTCGGGGTTTGATACCGAAAGGTTCTCGTATGATAACTGAGGTTTGGGATGGACGAAAATTCATCACTGTGTTCCTACATCCAACTTGGGAATATTTTTTCAAGGAAACATTGGATAGTGCGGTGAGGATTTTAAAACTGGTTTTTGAGTCAAAACCAATCAAGAGTGTAGTTTATAACATTTATAATTCCTTTTGGGCCTTGAAATTCATGGGGAGGAGGGCTGCAAGGATGATCTTTGTAAGTATAAAGTTGGTTAATGTTTTATAATGTTTTATAATGTTTTATAATTGATTTATTAGCATGAATCTGTATCATTTATTGTGTTTGCAGCTTGATGTTGACAGAATTGTTCGTGGTTCAAAAAGGAAAAAGGACTTTCCCTTTCATTCTGGTTTTGGCGGTCAAGGTTTGGCTCGATCTTATGTTCCAAATAAATATTGGATTTTTGAAGGGAAAAAGATTTTGTTGCCATACGTTTTTCCTAATAAGGGGTTATCTCAATATCTTTTAATGAAGAAAACTTGTATTTATTTTTGGAAGACGTTTGGCTTATCGTCTCCTGTTGGGAGCAAGAAACCTTATGTTGTCTTCAGGAACCGAATGTTGGAGGTATATATATGTTTCTCCTTTCTTTTTATTGTACATGTGCGTATTTTATATGTATATATATTTTTTTTTTCTTTCTTTTTTTTAGGTTATTGAATGAAGCGGAAGAAAAGGCTATTAAGAATATTTTCCCCTCTTTTTATATGGTTTATAAATATTGTACTTGAATGACTTGACATTTTGAATAAGATTTAGTTTAGATGTACATTTGAGCGGTTTTATAGATAAGAGAGTCTTGATTGAGGTATCTGAGAGTGTGTGAGGGTGTTCTGAGAGTCGAGTATAAGAAGTGCGTGTGGATTGATGATTTAATTACTTTTATGTAACCTCCTTTTTTTAAATAATAATTTCGGGTTTAATAAAATAATAATAATAAAAAATTATGTTTATAGACTTCCTTTTTATTCATACCAAATATTCCTGATTTTCCTCTTCTTTATTAGTTTCCGGGTTTTGCATTGCTGTGTTTTTGTCCTCGAAATCATCGGGAGGGGAGAACTTGATATGAGAAGTAGAATTTAACACATATTTTTTATTAATTTCAAATTCTAGTTTTCTTTTAAAATAAATTATGCATTTTGGTAATATTATTATAATGAGAATTAAATTTAATATCGAGATATTTGATTTAATATTATGGAACTTGATTTCTTCTAATATCAAAATATCTAGGGGAGAATTTTTATTATTATTTTTAATTAACTGCAATGATACGTCATAGGTACAGTTAGAATTTTACTCATTCAAGAAAATTGCAATTTCGCAAGGATCAATAATGTTTCTTTGTTTTAATGTTTCTTTCTTTTGTTGATTCACATAATTTTCCAAACGATAAATTTTTACAATTATTGAGGGGGTAATCGTTATCGAGCGTGTATGTTTCATTTGTTTGAGAGATCATCATAAAATTGCTACTTTTTATATAATGAGTAGTTGTTTTATTTGTTTGGAGACTATAAGATGAGCGGATGTTATAAATGTTAAATTTTGTGGTATGGGGGATAGGAATTTTTATGTGAAATACAATTTTATCATTAATAAAAAATGTTTCTACTTTTGAATTTTTAAGAAGTTGTAAAAATGTAGAATTATTTGGAATATAAGACATAAAGTCATTTGTTCTTATATCTGAGGCCACGTGACTCAAAATATAAGTGTTTAAAATTGCAGGGTGCCATTTTCCCGTTTGAGTAAAAGTAAGTATGTTGTATAGTCGTTTCAGTGTGTATAGATGTTCTTCGGCAAATTTGGATAGTCGATTTAACCATAATGCTGTTTGAGCATTATAATTTTTTAAATGTGTAGAGTTTGTAAAATCTATTATTGTATCGTTGAGAGTCTGTAAATCTTTAGAGGTGTCAAGAATTTGCGATTCTATAATATGCATTTTTTTATTGATCCTTGAGAGAAATGGTCGTGGTTTGATTTCGTGTAGTTGTCGAATTGAGTTCTTTTAATTTCCCAATGTGTTTCATGGTAATTTTGGGAACAGTAATTTACTGTTTCTGTATTTTGACAGTATTTCGTTAATTGAAGAATGTAGTACCCAAGATAGAGAGTATCTTTCATGGTTGCGAATGTTAAAATATTCCATTCTTTAAGGGATAGGTGGATATCTTCTATTTTCTCGAAATGCAAATTAATATCTTTAGAAGAGGTATCGGTATAAGATGACTGAGTGATGGGCACTAATTGGACGATAAAAAGAAAATATTTTATAAGATTTAGTTTTTTTATGCTGCTTCTCGGTCTATGACCTCTAACAATGACAAAGTTATAATATTAAGTTGATTGGGTCCGCAATCAAATCCCACGATGGCGTTTGTTGGATAAGTCCAAGATAGTAGAAGGAGAATCTACGCGACGCCTTCGATTCGAATTTCCATTATGGTGTCGATTTCTAACAGATCGGCTAACATGTGTTGGTTTGTTTGGCGAAGACTTAATATTAGGTAATGGTATGCCAAGGGTCCACGAGTTTTTATAGTTAATATTATAATATATATATATATATATAATAATATATCTATGTCAGGTGCACACTTTGAGGACATTTGTGGAGATAGAGTGGCTACTTTGAGGACATTTGTATACTTTGAGGACCGTCCCCAAAGTTTTTTATATCAATCGCATACTACAGGGACGGTCCTCAAAGTATCAATTGGTCACTTTGAGGACTAAAATATTATTATATCACTTGTCTATTTTGAGGACAGTCCCCAAACTTTCATATTATATTAAAACGTAACATCAAGGACAGTCCTCAAAGTAACACTATGTAGATAGACGCTTTTGAGGACAGCGAATTATAAAAACATATACATCGAAAACTTTAACGACATTTTAAAACATAACCTATATATCATAATATGAGTATACAAGATAATTACAAAATTATTTTAATAACCGATCTGCAATGAATTATCAAAGGTCCCCTATTTCAAATTTGCATCAGATTTTGGTTCCTAATATGACCATAGCATAGAAAATTATACAGAGTAATTATAATATACTACATATTTTCTGGAATAAAACAGCTTTGATATAATAATTGCTCTGCAAAATAATTTATACAAAATAGCCGTCTTACAAATGAAAATTAATGTTCGAAATTACTAAGTTATAAATATGTTAAATGGTTCATGTGACAAAACCAATTGAGTTAAAGTAATGCCCCAAATACTTGAAAATCTAAATCAGAAGCCTTAGTGGAGGTTTACATTAATGATAGACCAGTAAAAGCTGTAAAATTAGAACTTTATAGTAAAGTAGCAAAGATCCCTGCTTTCCAATCTGTAACAGGTGTTGGTCACTAATATATTCTAAAACAAAACAGCATTGATTGAATTATTGCTGTGCCAAATAATTCTATAACATAGCCGTCTCAGATTTTATAATTAATGTTCATAATTGCTAAGTTATAAAAAATGGTTAATGTTATAATTTATATTGAGATAAGGCAATGCCCCAAATACTTAAAAATCTAAATCAGAAGCCTTAGTGGAGGTTTACATTAATGATAGACCAATAAAAGCTGAAAAATGAGAAATCTATAGTAAAGTAGCAAAGATCCCTGCTTTCCAATCTGTAACAGGTGTTAGTCACTAATATAGCATAGCATAGGAAATTGTACAGAGTGATTACTATTTGATACTAATATATTCTAAAACAAAACAGCATTGATTGAATTATTGCTGTGCCAAATAATTCTATAACATAGCCGTCTCAGATTTTATAATTAATGTTCATAATTGCTAAGTTATAAAAAATGGTTAATGTTATAATTTATATTGAGATAAGGCAATGTCCCAAGTACTTAAAAATCTAAATCAGAAGCCTTAGTGGAGGTTTACATTAATGATAGATCAGTAAATACTGTAAAATGACAAATCTATAGTGAATTAGCAAAGGTCCCTTGTTTCCAGTCTGTACAAGGATTTGGTCCCTAATGTTACCATACCAGAGAAAATTGTACGGAGTGTTTAATATTTGATATTTATAATTTCTAAAACAAAACAGCATTGATTGAATTATTGCAGTGCCACTAATTCTAATAACATAGCCGTCTCAGATTTTACAATTAATGTTCATAATTGCTAAGTTATAAAAAATGAAAAATGGTTAATGTATATTGAGATAAGGCAATGTCCCAAGTACTTAAAAATCTAAATCAGAAGCCTTAGTGGAGGTTTACATTAATGATAGATCAGTAAATACTGTAAAATGACAAATCTATAGTGAATTAGCAAAGGTCCCTTGTTTCCAGTCTGTACAAGGATTTGGTCCCTAATGTTACCATACCAGAGAAAATTGTACGGAGTGTTTAATATTTGATATTTATAATTTCTATAACAAAACAGCATTGATTGAATTATTGCAGTGCCAACTAATTCTAATAAACTAGCCGTCTTAGAAATGAAAATTGATGTTCGAAATAGCCAAGTTATAAAAAATTTTAAATGGTTCATGTGACAATACCGATTGAGTTAACGTATTCTCCCAAATACTTGAAAATCTAAATCAGAAGCCTTAGTGTACGTTTAAATTAATGATAGACTAATAAATGTTGAAAAATGATAAATCTATAGTAATGTAGCAAAGATCCCTGCTTTCCAATCTGTAACAGGTGTTAGTCACTAATATGAGCATAGCATAGGAAATTGTACAGAGTGATTACTATTTGATATTTATATTTTCTAAAACAAAACAGCATTGATTGAATTATTGCTGTGCCACATAATTCTAATACAATAGCCGTCTCAGATTTTACAATTAATGTTCATAATTGCTAAGTTATAAAAAATGGTTAATGTTATAATTTATATTGAGATAAGGCAATGTCCCAAGTACTTAAAAATCTAAATCAGAAGCCTTAGTGGAGGTTTACATTAATGATAGACTAATAAATGTTGAAAAATGATAAATCTATAGTAATGTAGCAAAGATCCCTGCTTTCCAATCTGTAACAGGTGTTAGTCACTAATATGAGCATAGCATAGGAAATTGTACAGAGTGATTACTATTTGATATTTATATTTTCTAAAACAAAACAGCATTGATTGAATTATTGCTGTGCCACATAATTCTAATACAATAGCCGTCTCAGATTTTACAATTAATGTTCATAATTGCTAAGTTATAAAAAATGAAAATGTTATAATTTATATTGAGATAAGGCAATGTCCCAAATACTTGAAAATCTAAATCAGAAGCCTTAGTGTACGTTTAAATTAATGATAGACTAATAAATGTTGAAAAATGATAAATCTATAGTAATGTAGCAAAGATCCCTGCTTTCCAATCTGTAACAGGTGTTAGTCACTAATATGAGCATAGCATAGGAAATTGTACAGAGTGATTACTATTTGATATTTATATTTTCTAAAACAAAACAGCATTGATTGAATTATTGCTGTGCCACATAATTCTAATACAATAGCCGTCTCAGATTTTACAATTAATGTTCATAATTGCTAAGTTTTAAAAAATGAAAAATGGTTAATGTTATAATTTAGATTGAGATAAGGTAATGTCCCAAGTACTTAAAAATCTAAATCAGAACCCTTAGTGGAGGTTTACATTAATGATAGATCAGTAAATACTGTAAAATGACAAATCGATATTGAATTAGCAAAGGTCCCTTGTTTCCAGTCTGTACAAGGATTTGGTCCCTAATGTGACCATACAATAGAAAATTGTACGGAGTGTTTAATATTTCATATTTATAATTTCTATAACAAAACAGCATTGATTGAATTATTGCAGTGTCAACTAATTCTAATAAACTAGCCGTCTTAAAAATGAAAATTAATGTTCGAAGTTGCTAAGTTATAAAAAATGTTAAATGGTACATGTGACAAAACCGATTGAGTTAAAGTAATCTCCCAAATACTTGAAAATCTAAATCAGAAACCTTAGTGTACGTTTATATTAATGATAGACTAATAAATGTTGAAAAATGATAAATCTATACTAAAGTAGCAAAAGTCCCTGCTTTCCAGTCTGTACTAGATTTTGGTCCCTAATGTGAACATAGCATAGAAAATTGTACGGAGTGTTTACTATAAAATACTTATGTTTTCTATTAAAAAAACAGGATTGATTCAATTATTGCTGTGCCAAATAATTCTAATACAATAGCCGTCTCAGATTTTACAATTAATGTTCATAATTGCTAAGTTTTAAAAAATGAAAAATGGTTAATGTTATAATTTATATTGAGATAAGGTAATGTCCCTAGTACTTAAAAATCTAAATCAGAAGCCTTAGTGAAGGTTTACATTAATGATAGATCAGTAAATACTGTAAAATGACAAATCTATAGTGAATTAGCAAAGGTCCCTTGTTTCCAGTCTGTACAAGGATTTGGTCCCTAATGTGACCATACCATAGAAAATTGTACGGAGTGTTTAATATTTCATATTTATAATTTCTATAATAAAACAGAATTGATTGAATTATTGCAGTGCCAACTAATTCTAATAAACTAGCCGTCTTAGAAATGAAAATGGATGTTCGAAATAGCTAAGTTATAAAAAATTTTAAATAGTTCATGTGACAATACCGATTGAGATAACGTATTCTCCCAAATACTAGAAAATCTAAATCAGAAGCCTTAGTGTACGTTTATATTAATGATAGACTAATAAATGTTGAAAAATGACAAATCTAAAGTGAATTAGCAAAGGTCCCTTGTTTCCAGTCTGTACCAGGATTTGGTCCCCAATGTGACGATACCATACAAAATTGTACGGAGTGATTACTATTTGATATTTATATTTTCTAAAACAAAACAGCATTGATTGAATTATTGCTGTGCCAAATAATTCTAATACAATAGCCGTCTAGGTTTTACAATTAATATTCATAATTGCTAAGTTTTAAAAAATGAAAAATTGTTAATGTTATAATTTAGATTGAGATAAGGTAATGTCCCAAGTACTTAAAAATCTAAATCAGAAGCCTTAGTGGAGGTTTACATTAATGATAGACCAGTAAAAGCTGTAAAATTAGAACTTTATAGTAAAGTAGCAAAGATCCCTGCTTTCCAATCTGTAACAGGTGTTGGTCACTAATATGAGCATAGCATAGGAAATTGTACGGAGTGATTACTATTTGATATTTATATTTTCTATAACAAAACAGGATAGGTTTAATAATTGCTGTGCTAACTATTTCTAATAAGATACCCGTTTTATAAATGTAAATTAATGTTCGCAATTGCTAAGTTAAAAAATTGTTAAATGGTTCATGTGACAAAACCGATTGACTTAAAGTAATGCCCCAAATACGTGAAATTCTAAATCAGAAGCCTTAGTGTACGTCTATATTAATGATAGACTAGTAAAAGATGTAAAATGATAAATCTATAGTGAATTAGCAAAGGTCCCTTTTTTCGAGTCTGTACCAGGTTTTGGTCCCCAATGTGACCATACCATAGAAAATTGTACGGAGTGATTACTATTATAAATATTTATGTTTTCTATAACAAAACAGCATTGATTTAATTATTGCTGTGCCAACTAATTCTAAAAAAATAGCCGTCTTAGAAATGAAAATTAATATTCTAAATTGCTAAATTATAAAAAATGTTAAATGGTTCATGTGATAATACCGATTGATTTAACGTAATCTCCCAAATACTGTAAAATCTAAATCTGAAGCCTTAGTGTACGTCTATATTAATGATAGACTATTAAAAGATGTAAAATGATAAATCTATAGTGAATTAGCAAAGGTCCCTTTTTTCGAGTCTGCACCAGGTTTTGGTCCCTGATGTAGCCATAGGTTTGAAAAATATATGGAGTTAAAACATTGCATTACTTATTTTTTGGACTTATGCTGCTTTGCCCACTAATTTAATAAAATATCTGGCTTACACATTAAACTCTCACCATTGATTAAAGTTTTTTAAACTGGAACTTTCATTGTGGAATTCATTCGAAGACTGTGAAAAGTTAGAGAAATTTTCTATGATTGTCAATGATTTACAATAAATTGTTTACTGATTATAATCGTGTGATAAGAGTTACTGAGATTTAGTGGAATTTGTCTCGGAATCAGTGAAATTCCACCTATTTTTCACTAATTCAGGTTTAGATAGTGTTATAGAATGAACGAAAACCTGTAAGTTATAAACTATGTTTATTTTTGAAGAGTGATGTTGAACATGCGTGGAGGGATAGCATACAGTGTTATCTGTGTCTCCTTAAAAACGGTATTAAACCCGTTGTCCACATTTTACATGCGCAAAAAAAATATACTACTATATTATATTAATTAAGTCTGAATATAAAATTGGATTTTGTCGTAAAGGTCGAGATTCTAGAATATATTATATTAAGGTTGAAAAAAAGAACACAGTGCTACCTGTGCCTTCTTAAAAGCGGGATTTAACCCATTGTCCACACTTATAAGTTGCGCAAAAACAATATACATCAATCAGATTATATAATACGCTGCTATCGTTGTCTAAGTTATTTTATAAAGTAAGAATTGTGTTATTCGTTTTTGTTGTAAAGGTCGAGGTTCTACTTATTATTGAAAAGTGGAAGAGAAGAACACAGTACTACGTGTACCTCCTTAAAAACGGGAATAAACTCGTTGTACACACTTCTAAGTGATGCAAAAACAATGTACATGAATCAAAGTATATAATAATCACAGTAATATAAAACAGAGTAATATTATATCAAACAAAAAATTATAATACTAGAGTAAAACAATATTTTTCCCTGCTTAGCCATCTCAAATAAATAATAATTTATATGCCGGATAAATGTTGATTTATTATGGATTTCTTGGACTCTTAAGAGACTGTAAGTGATTTTCAATGTTGCTGAAATCAACGAATTATGACAAACTACAAAATTACATTCCTCCAAAATATTGGTAAGTTACCGGGTAACGTACCAGACGACCCGACGTTCATTCTCGGAGATAGTTTATTCTTTACTGAACAGTTTACTGACTTAGTTATTTTATATAGTAAGAGTATGTGATTTGTTTTTGTTTTAAAAGTCGAGGTTCTGTTTCTTATCGTAAGGTGGAAGAGAAGAACACAGAGCTGTGTGCCTTCTTAAAAACGGGATTAAACCTGTTGTCCACAGTTATAAGTTGTGCAAAAACAATATAAATGAATTAGTGTATATAAGGCGCTGCTATCGTTTACTACCAGAAGCTCAATGATTTCCAGCTTTTGTTTCTGGTAAATGAATGTTCATAAATTTCATGACAAGTTTGTTTTTTAAATGCTTCCCGCTTAGAGAAATTGCACCTTTTATTCCACACTCGCTTTGAATAATTTCAATAATAGGACGGGTACGAAAGAAACAATGCCTTTCATTATTCTTGAGAGGAGTACCGAAAACATAAGGCTTTTTGAGATTAATTTTAGCGTCCGATTTCTTTGCATCAATAAGTTTAACGCATGAGATGAGTTCAGCAGATATAAGCACTGAGATTGTTTTTCCAGGACTATGGCAACAATTTATGATTAGAATCATAAATTGTTAATAGATCTTTTATATTCGAATCTTAATGTTTACATGCCATTAGAAGGCGACAAGTTATTCTTAACTTATTTGTTATTTCGTCATCGCTCAATTTATCATCCCTTTTTAGCTTATTGCACCAGGAAATAAAAAGGAAATCTTTTAGTAAAATACGTAATATAGCATCATCTTGCATACGTGACAAAATTATTCTGGTGTCAATGTTCGCTGACTCAAGAATATCATCCAGTGTTAATCTTCCAAGAAAAGATGGATATCTCGATGTACTTTTAATACCAACGCATATTTTTACATGCTGGCTTAACGTATTCTTAGCAAAGAACCCTTATATATAAGACCTTATATAAAACAGGGTAATATTAAATCAAACAAAAAATTATAATTCTAGATTAAAACAATATTTTTCCCTGCTTAGCCATCTCAAATAAATAATAATTTATATGCCGGATAAATGTTGATTTATTATTCTAAGAGATCAGCGATTTTTTTTTCGAGTTTCTTTTGGTTATGCATCCAAGTTTTAATGGATTCTGCGCTTCGATCTTTGAGGCATGGATTATCATCCACTAATTTTTTAATTTCTTTAAGGCTTGGCATTTTCTTCTGTTTAGGGTCTTCAAAATATTGTGAGAACGCATGTATAACAATTCTTCGTTCTGTTTTGGTCCAAGCTCTTCTTTCAGCCGTTAATTTAACATTTGAATCTGTAATGTATTTAAAAGCACATATACGGGTGTTAAATTAAAAATATTTACTATAGTTTGAAATTTATGCTTTTATTTTTATCATGTAATATAGTTTCTATTTTATAGGTTATATATTATACTTATTTTAGAAGATTTCCAAAGTTTAAGTGATTTTTAACGTATTTTAAAGTTTTTCCTGAAATTTTAAAAATTATCGACATATTTTTTCTTTTCAAAATTACTACTCAAAATGAATTTTAGAACACAATTAATTGTCTTCTTTTCTATATTCAAAGTTTCAAAGCGATATATCGTTTCGTTTGTCCGTGGTGATTTCAAAAAAAATTTTCATTATCGGAGCTAGAAGATGCCCTTAAATGATATCATGAGATTTTTTTAGTTTTTTAAATAATTTTTCGAGATTTCACTGGATTATATACGTTATGTTAGAATTTTAAGGAATAGATTTCTAGTTATTTTAAGATATTCCAAAGAATTTTAGGGGATTTCAAGATGTTTGTAGGCAGTTTTATACTTTTTCAGAGTTTATGAAGTCTGTCCATGAATTAAAAAAATTTCAAAATATTTTGAGGATTTTGAATGGATTTCTTGGAATCTTAAGAGACTGTAAGTGATTTTCAATATTGCTGAAATCAACAAATTATGACAAACTACAAAATTACAATCCTACAAAATTAGTGAAAATTCGATGAAATCTTTTAAATATCAGAAAGAGTATTTGAAATCACTTACAATTTGTTTCATCTTTTAATAATCCTAAAAATAACTTAAAATTCCTTTAAGTTACACGTTAATTTTAAAAGACCCTTCGTATTCTTAATAACCTCCCAAAATTCGAAAAAAATCTTAAAATCACTTAAAATGGCAAGAAATAGTTTAAAATACTTTAAAATTTCGGGAAAAGTCTTAAAATTCCTTAGAATACCCGCAAATTCTGTATAATGTATCGAAATTAGTGGACATTTTCTAAGCACTACTGAATATATTATTTTGTTGTAGAAAATTGTAGGATTTAGCATTTTTTTTTGGGAATTTTACGGAATTTCAAAAGGTTTCTAGGAATTTAAAAAAGTTTTGAGTGATTGTAAGGATTTATGTGATTTGAAGTGAGTTTGAAGAATTGAAAAATATTTGAACAGATTAGTGTGAATTTAGTGAAACTTCAAGGACTTTCAAGGTGTTTCAATACATTTTGATGTATTTCTTGCGGGATTTTAACGTGTTCGATATTATTATAATGGATTAAACATAAGTGAAGGTATAAACGCGAAAAAAAATTAATTAATAGAAAGAGGCTTACCCATCTTCTGTCTTTCGTTCAAAGTGATCTTTTTCGATGTATTTTCTATTCTTGGTATCTTCGCAGGAGTTTGCGATTCTAAATTAAAATATAAGCGATTTATCATTTAAAATGGAATATAACAATTATGGATTTTATAGTGTGATATGCCAGTCATTTGGAAGTTGTTAGTAATTAATTGATAATTTTAAGTAATTAGTAGAAAATTTGATTATAAATTACCTTCAGTTGATGAATCTAATTCATTTGTATTCTTCGAAGCGTTCTCTTGATCACTGTCATCCGAATCTGAAGAAAGATCTGGCTCGTTCCCTAGAGCTTTCTCAAGGAATTTTCCGACTTCGAGAATGTCTCGAATAAGTACAGGCTGTCTGTAATTTTCTTTGTGAACCTTTTCGGCATGACCCATGAACTCAGCCAACATTGAGACACTATTATCTGATAGTGATTGTGCTATGGCATCGGTTGCTGCATGTTTTCGCAACGTGGTGGCTCGAATGGCTTCTGGATTAGAAACTTTGGATTCTACTGAATACTGCCTCATTAAGGGACAGCATCTGATGTACTTGAATTCATCTCCAATATTTCCAGGCAAACCAAAAACGAATGGGTTTCCTGGGGGAACTCCTGCGGTTTCTCTGAATTTTATAATCAGTTTGAAGGCTTCAACTAAATCAGTTGAAAGAATGACTGGAACTGTACGAGCTTTTTTACCACGAATTTGAAAGCGTACGTATTTTTTTGCAGTTATTTTCTGTTCTGGAATTAAATTGTTAAAAATTTGTTCATTTTTCGTTTCACTTAATCCTTCGTAAGCTCTAAATTCAGCAATCTTAAGTCTTTCGATCTCGCCAGGGCGTCTTCGACAGAAAGTCATCGCCAATATGACAGATGTTTCAATAAGTGTCATTCACTCTAATAGAGAATAAACTTTCTTCATAGAAGTTAAAGCTGTTTCGTGCTTCCTTTTAACATAAGAGTGAAACTTAAATATGTCATCTTTTCGTGGTAAGATAACTAGTTTTTCTCTTTTTCTCTTAAGCTGTGATTCCGTAACTGTTTTATTAATTGTTGTCGCGAACCTTGTCTCGATTAGCATTAGAAAATCTTCAGCATCCTTTTTTTTTTCAGGTTTTTTCTTTTCGATGCAGTCAGCAATTAAAACTCTTCCGGCTTGTTTTATGTATGTTCCAAGATTTGCAGCATTGGTCGGGGCCCGGTAATCGTCCTTATTCGAAGTAAGACCCGCAACATCCTCAATAGCATCTGAAACCACTCTATAATAAGTAGGATCAAAAATATCCTCAAATGGAATTACGACGTTTAAAAGTTTGTCCACTGATAATAAAAAGCGACCAATCAATCTAAGCGTAGACCGAATCATTGGTCGATGATGTTGTGAGGTTCTGTATTTATCGCATATCCTTTTTAGCGGAGCCACTTTCGATTTCGCGCATAAGAGTTTCACTGATAATTGATTGGATTTGTTCACAGTTCTTATATATATACATGCTCCATACGCAGTTTCAGAAGCATCACAAAATCCATGAAGCTGTACCTCGATCTGGTTTTTGCTAAAGACGAATCGTGGCACAGAAACTTCATTCAATGCTCTGAGCTGATTGTGGAATATCATCCACAGGGTGTGTAAATCTTGAGGAAGGGCTTCGTCCCAACCGAGTTGTAATTCCCACAATTTTTGTAGGATTATTTTGGCGCGGATGATTGCTGGACCCACGAGACCTAAAGGATCGAATATTTTGGCAATTGTGGATAGAATTGTCCTTTTTGCAACCCGTTGTTGAGGGTTCTCTGTCACTGCATAATTTAGTTTATCCTCATTTGGTTTCCAAAGTAGTCCTAGTGTCTTTGGGTCTTTATCCGCCTGAATCACTCGTTCTGTATTCGAGTGTGTTGATTCCTTGAATACACTGGATTCATTTGAGGCCCATTTTCGTAGTTCTATTCCTGCAGAAGAAAGAAGTTGCGTGATTTCCTCCTTTAAGTGCAGTGCCTCCTCTATTGAATTCGATCCAGTGAGCAGATCGTCAACATAAAAATCACGTATGATGATTTCGCTGGCAAGAGGATGAGTGTCCTTATTTTCCTCCTTGATTTGTCTCAGGACCCGTGTGGCTAAATATGGAGCCGATGCAGTGACATATGTTATCGTTTTTAATCGATATTCCTGAATTGGCTGAGATGGATCCTTTCTCCAAAGAATTCTTTCAAGGTCATGTTGTTTTGCAATATCGGCAGATAGGACGATCGGATGCTGACGAAATTGCAGTGTGATCGAGAATAAATCGCTCTGGACCACGTGACCGACCTTCTGGATTTCATTAAAAGATACTCCGGTGGAAGTTTTTGCAGAGCCGTCAAATACGACTCTAACCTTTGTTGTTGTGCTGCCTTCCTTCTTTACTGAGTGATGAGGCAAATAATTAACAATGTTGTCCATGATTAATTCTTCTCATGGCACGATTTCCATATGTCCTTGGGATTCGTAGTCTTCCAAAAATTCAATATATTTTTTCCTTAATTCTGGATCTCTAGCCAATTTTCTTTCCATGGCTAAGAGACGTTTTTGTGCCATATTAAAGGATTCGCCAAGTTCATTGACCTCGCTCTCAAATGGAATCGTTACAATAAATCTTCCATCTTCGTCACGTTCAGTCGTTGAAGTAAACTGTTGCTCCAGACTGTCGCAGGTATCAAGCTCTGGATACGTTCTTCTTATTTTATGATTTTCAATCTCCCAAAATCAGCTGAGTTCATTGTGCAATTGCTGATTACTGATCAAATTACACACAGCGCGTGTGTGGTGAGCAGGAATTTGCATTGGGCCTGCCACAATCCATCCAAGCTGCGTTTTTTGCAAAATGGGTTGATCGCTGCGTAGGTGAATTTGACCTACACACAAAAGATTCCAAAAGTTTCCTGCTCCAATCAGAAGATCGACGGGCCGTGTTTTATCAAACATTGGATCGGCTAGTACAAGTCCATCGGGAATGTTGAAATCGCGTCGTCGCACGGGAAGATTGGGCATATCGTCAGTAATTTCTGGCGCAATTAAACAATTAATTTGCTTAGAATAATTTGTCGAACGCGAAGCAAAAGTGACACTAGTGTAATACTGCGGTTCTTGGGTTGATTTAAATACTCCTGAAACTACAGTATTTGACCTTATAACCGGAAGTTTTAAGAGTTTACATAATCGTTGTGTCATAAGATGAACTTGTGAGCACGAGTCAAGCAAAACGCGACATTCATGGCGCTTTCCCATACTATCTTCTACCCAAACGAGAGCAGTACTTAACATAACATTTTCATTTTCTGGAGAAAGAATCAAATTACTAATTAGTGTTGCCTTACAAGGCTCATTGCTTTCAGTTTCTCCCTGTACATTTTGTGTTGAAACTTGTTCGTCAACTTGTTTATCTTGAGGTTTGTAATAATCAATGTGAAGCAAAGAATTGTGCTTCCTAAAACATTTGCTGCACGGACCAGCTTTACATTGCCTATTGTGATGACCAGGAGACAGACAATTGAAACAAATGTGGAGTTTCTTCACTTCATCAATTCGAGATTGAACTGGAAGTGCTAGAAACTTTTCACAATAATAGATCACATGTGATTCTTGACAGAGAGGACACGCTCTTTTTGTCATTGCGTGAGAAGTGACACGGTCAAAGGATTTTGTATTAGAATTCCTGAGGCCCGATTTCCTTTGATTATTTGACTGATGAGTCTCAGGTTTATCCTCTGATAATCGTTGCAAATCGTGTCCCAGTAATCAGTATGTTCTTTTAATGATTTTAATGCCGATAAATGATTATTTGTATCGTCAATTAGCTGTCTCAGAGCATTAAATGTAGCCCTTGACACAACTGGTAGATCGAAAAGGGCCTTCATGTGATAGTGGACAAGCGCCCGTGAATCTTCGAACTATCCAGAAGAGTTTGCCAAGCAAGTTCGTAATTTGCATCTGAGACACCTAACGATTGAATAGCTCGCGCAGCATCTCCCGTAAGCGCATCATCTAAATAATGAAATTTTTGAATATTACTAAGCCCTGGTTTATCATGAACCATTGTTCTATACGAGTCGCGAAATTTTACCCAATCCTTATAAGATCCATCAAATTTCGGGATTTTAATTGTGGGAAGATTAGACGCGAGTGAATTTGCTGAAAGTAGATTCGCGAGTTCTGATACAGAGGATGTTTGAGCTGACGGTTCAATAATTATCGGACTATTTGTACGACTACCCGAAGCCGGCGGGTTTTGTATTTGACACTGCTCAATGAATTCTGTTACCTGCTGTATAATTTTAAAATATGACGCTTCAAATTCAGTTCGTTCCTGAATTTGATTAGGTTCTTGTTGTTCGGATTCATCGATTAACATTTCGATTTCCGTCTGTATTTTATCGAATTCCTCATACAGAGGTTGGATTTTTGCGAGTTAAAGAGCCCATGTTCCTAACCCTAAAGCCTTATTGTACGCTTCAAATTGGTTTATAAACCTCGTTAATTTTGCCTTGATTGGCGTTCGCTTTTTCTTCCACACTACGATCGACATTTTTATTGATAAATGTTACTCAAGTCGAAGCAGAACCGGAATAAAGGAAGATAGTGGAGATTGGAGACTCACCGAATGTAGAAACTGCTGTTCTTCTGGATACTCCGTTGTTTCTGATGTCCTTGTTAATTTCTCAGTTCGTGTGTGGATATTGTCCAACAATTTGCACAATGCACGGGTTCACAATTTACGATCACTTGTACCTTAGTTCACTTGTAGTTCAGTTCACTTATTGTTCCGTCCACTTGTAGTTCAGTTTATTTGTATGTTCACAAATTAATTAAGAAATTGTTTTTAATCACAAAACTCACGATTAAAACACTTATAGTTCACGGATTTTAATATATCCGGCTCGAAGGACCAATGATTATACGCGCAAGAGACTTGCTACGTATTGTGTTAAAAGTTCTGGTTCTGTTGTATGTTTCTAATAATTCAAAACATACAAATACATTAAAGTATTTTATTTAAAGTAATAAATTGATTTAGAGTACAAATTATAAGATCCCGTTCTGTGGGTACAATCTTTGATATATCGCGTGTTTCGGAAAGGTTGTCCGATCCGCCTTCTGGACTCAGGTCGTTCGTGTAGCGAGAGAAAAACCCAAGTGTCTCCAAAGGTTGAGAAACGTGAGTTCGAACCTGAAAATGCAAGCTTGGGTACGCTCCCTAGACGTCACAGCTCCTAGTTTCCTAGAAGCTTCCTTGAAATTGGAAAAACCCGAAGGATGACTCATCCTTGGTGGTCAGGGTCGAAGACACTAAATGAAGAAGCTTTACATAAATTATCTGTCCTAATCCAGGACCGCAATAAAGTATTCCCTGTAAACTGTTTCCTAAATATAAACTAATAGCGAATATAGATAAATAGTGCTGTTGACAAAAAGGTCTGTGGAATAGAAATCTTAACTACTTAACTATCCTTCTAAGAGCAATTTTGCTAATGCTACAGAGGTATAAAAATGTATACTTTATGGTTTAATCCTACTTCAAAGAGTTTAGGGTGGCTACAGACTGAACATCGTCAGTAATCTAAAATATAACATAAACAATATTTTACAATTATACACAATATAATATATATATATATTGTGACGTGGTATATTTTATACCACGCACATTTTTAGTATTTAACTTTTTAAATTTATTTGTTCGCGATAAACTCCCAGCACAGAGTGTTGGTTGTTTGCACACAACCTGTCAGCTGATTGGAGCACATGAGCTCTACGAAATCAGCTGACCAACCAGACAACAATCCGGAACCTGCAAAATTCATTCACTCGCACCACAACTAAAAGATTACACTTCTTATTTGTTTCATATTAACTCTGAGCCACTGGAGCTCAGAGTTACACACACACATTATCACACTGACGTCCAATCCGCATCGTTTAGACATGATGAGGATCCTGGTCAAGGTGCACGGATGTGACTCCCCTGCACAATAACGACCAGGAAGATGGCAGCTAATCAGCCGGTCGCCTGCAATTGACCATCTAGCGCGATCTCTGGGACCGGCGTGTCAACTCAAATGATTGGTCGTCGATTGTCCGACTTTTATCTATAGGAAATAAATTTAATTTCGGCTTAGTGGCGCTGCCTGTTTCCGAGCACGCCACGAGGCAGGAAGAGAGAGTTAACTCGATCACTCTGTGCTTGAAGTCGGCCATCGTGGCATCGTTCTTTGTGCTGTTTAAAATTGTATATAGTGCTTTCTTATTTAAACAAACTGAATTTCCCTGGGTGTGGAAGGAGCCACCCAGTTGTAAGAATTAACTATTTGGATTCGGCTTTAAGCCAGGAAATTATAATTTAAATTACTGAAGAATTGATCCAAAATTTTGAAAGATGCCGAACTTGACCCGAGGTCAAGTCAGGGGAAGGCGCGTGCTCTGTCACGCCCTTATAAGTACAGGTAATTAAGTTTTCTCTCTCTCTCTCCGATCATTTTAAAACTATCGTTTGTATATTCAACTAAATTTTGTATGTTCTGAGAATTGGCGAACAGCTATTCGTCAATCCCTTTTCTTTTATCCGCTTGAATCATTAATTTTGAAGTGTTGTTTTCAAATTTATCTCTGTCAATAAATTCTATGTTCTCTTTTAAGACGGTAGCTCAGTGAATCCTCCCTTACCCTGCCCTCTCCGCCGGTCCTGTGTTAGCCTGGAAT
>UCOH01009443.1:0-12504 GCA_900474275.1 Synergus japonicus
GTTGTATCTATTCTAAAAAGATGATTGAGTCGAAGTCGAAATATCGTAACGCCTATTCCGTACTCCTGATTCGTCGTGTAAGTATCGATAGTGATTTTCGACAATCGATACTTGCTGAATCGTAAATATTCCACACGTGAATTGAATTTGAAATTTTGAATTTGGTTTCGTTAATAATCATTTTGTCACGAGTCTAAACTTGAAATACATTGAAAATCTAGGAATTTTAAGGAAATTTTATGGAATTTTTAAAGATTTTATGGGAGATAATGGGATTTTAAATGTTATCATACAATTTTAAAGAATTTCAAGAAGTTCTTGGGAATTTTTAGAATTTTTGACGACTTTGATCAGATTTTAATCGGACTTCAAGGTAGTTTTATGACTTTTAAAATATGTATTTCTGGGATTTAAATAAGGAATTTAAAACTTTATAGGGAGTTTTATTGAGGAATTTCCAAAGCTTTTTATGATTTTTAAAAGATTTCGAAGGTTTTCGTCAAATTTTAAGGGTTTTCAAGAAATTTTTCGATTTCTAAAACATGTTGTGGAATTTTTATTGGTTTGATGGAGTTTTATGACACTTCTAATAATTTACATAAAAGTATTTCGAGAGATTTTTCTGATTTTTAAAACATTTTTTGAAATTTTAAATGCCTTCATGCAATTTGATAAAATTTCTAAAGATTTTAAGAGATTCTAAATGTGAAGAAATTTCAAGAGGTTTCTAGGCATTTTTAGAGATTTTCACTAATTTTAACATGAAGTTCAAGAAATTAATGATTTTGAAGGTTTTTATGAGCATTTCTAACAATTTTTAAGTAATTTGTAGGAAATTCAAGAGATTTTTAGGATAATAAAAAAGATTTTGTAAAATTTTATGGGATTTTAAGATATTCTGTGACATTTTATGTAACTTTAAAAGCTTTGTAAGAGTTTTATGATGTTTTAATGAATTTGAAATATTATCCTGAAATTTTAAGGAATTTTATGGAATTTTTAAAGATTTCATGGGAGGTAATGGGATTTTAAATGTTATCATACAATTTTAAAGAATTTCAAGAAGTTCTTGGGAATTTTTAGAATTTTTGACGACTTTGATCAGATTTTAATCGGACTTCAAGGTAGTTTTATGACTTTTAAAATATGTATTTCTGGGATTTAAATAAGGAATTTAAAACTTTATAGGGAGTTTTATTGAGGAATTTCCAAAGCTTTTTATGATTTTTAAAAGATTTCGAAGGTTTTCGTCAAATTTTAAGGGTTTTCAAGAAATTTTTCGATTTCTAAAACATGTTGTGGAATTTTTATTGGTTTGATGGAGTTTTATGACACTTCTAATAATTTACATAAAAGTATTTCGAGAGATTTTTCTGATTTTTAAAACATTTTGTGAAATTTTAAATGCTTTCATGGAATTTGATAAAATTTCTAATGATTTTAAGGGATTCTAAATGTGAAGGAATTTCAAGAGGTTTCTAGGCATTTTTAGAGATTTTCACTAATTTTAACATGAAATTCAAGAGATTAATGATTTTGAAGGTTTTTATGAGCATTGTTAACTATTTTTAAGTAATTTGTACGAAATTCAAGAGATTTTTAGGATAATAAAAAAGATTTTGTAAAATTTTATGGGATTTTAAGATATTTTGTGACTTTTTATGGAACTTTAAAAGCTTTGTAAGAGTTTTATGATGTTTTAATGAATTTGAAATATTATCCTGAAATTTTAAGGAATTTTATGAGATTTCTAATAATTGTAATTCATTTCGAGAGATTTTTCTGATATTTAAATGAGTTTGTGAGAATTTTAAAGGATTTCATGGAATTTGATAAGATTTCTATGTACTATTTTTAAGGGATATAAAATTGTCATGGAATTTTAAAAGGTTTCTAGGAATTTTTAGACATTTTCATGAATTTTAAGCGATTTGGCAGGTTTTCATAGGTAACTGTTATTAGATACTGTAGATTTTTACAATAAGTTCATCGCAGGATTCAAAACTCGAAATACATTGAAAATCTAGGAATTTTAAGGGAATTTTATGGTATTTTTAAAGATTTCATGGGAGGTAATGGGATTGTAAATGTTATCGTAGAATTTTAAAGAATTTCAAAAAGTTTCTGGGAATTTTTAGAATTTTTCACGACTTTGATCAGATTTCAATCGAACTTCAAGGTACTGTTATGACTTTTAAAATATGTATTTTTGTGGGATTTAAATGAGAAATTTAAAACTTTACAGGAAATTTTATTAAAGAATTTCACAAACTTTTTAGGATTTTAAAAATATTTTGTAGAATTTACAAAGATTTCGAAAGTTTTCGTCAAATTTCAAGGGTTTCCAAAAAAAATTTCTAATTTATAAAAGATTTTGTAATATTTTTAAGGATTTCATGGAATTTGATGAAATCTTTAACGATTTCAAGAGATTTTAAGAGTAGAGAAATTTCTAGAGGTTGCTAAAAATTTTTAGAGATTTCCACTAATTTTAACATAGATTTCAAGAGATTAACGATTTAGAAGGTTTTTATGTGCATTTTTAACGATTTTTAAGTGACTTCTACGAAATTCAAGAGATATTTTGGATATTCAAACGATTTTGTGAAATTGTATGGAATTTTAGGATATTTTGTGAAATTTTAAGGGATTTTAAAAGCTTTGTAAGAGTTTTATGAAGTTTTAAAGAATTTGAAATATTATTCTGAAATTTTATAAGATTTATAATAATTTTAAGTAATTTCAAGAGATTTTTCTGATATTTTAATAATTCTGTGACAGTTTTAAAGGATTTCATGGCATTTGATAAGATTTCTCCTACTTTTAATGGATTTTAAAGGATATAAAAGGGATTTAAATTGTTATTGTTGAATTTAAAAGAATCTCAAGAAGTTTCTGAAAATTTAAGAAATGTTCAATAATTTTAAGCGATTTCACAGGTTTTCAAAGTTTTCTTGGAATTTTTAGAGATTTTCACAAAGTTTAACATAGATTTTAAGAGATTAGAGAAATAAAATATAATAAATTATATAATATTTAAAAGGAACCTAAATGAGCGCGCGAAGCGCGCATTCGTTCTTGTATTGGAAAATTTTCAATAATTGAAAATGTTACAGTCTTTTATTAGCTTTTCTAAGGGAAATACAAAATCCCGAGCAGAAATTTTGATGGGGTTCTGATGGGGTCTTGGCTGGAAAATTGGTAAGAATCCCACAAGAAGCTTCAGGCTTTCACTGGTATAAATATCCCGCGGGAGTAAAACTAGACAATATACCCGATTAAGATTAAAAAACTATTCTGGATTAATTATTTGCAATATTTGAGCACTTAACTAATTAACTTTCGGAAAACAAAAATGCTATTATAAAAGAAAGGTAGTAATTATATCGAAGATAGATGATTCTCGCAATCTCTAAATCTGAAGCTACATTTTCTATTTACCTATTGGATAGATTTCTATTCAGAGCTGCCAACTGATTTTAAGAAATTTAAAGCGATTTCGAAAGATTTCCAGTGGTTTTATACTCATTTTTAAAGGATTTCAAGGGATTTTCAAAATATTTCAAGTGTTTTTAGAGAATTTTAAGGGATTGAAGGAGATTTCATGTGATCTTAGGGAATTTAAAAGGATTTCAATAAATTTTACAAGATTTCAAAGATATAAATATTTCCTAAAGGATGTCAAGAGTTTTTAAGCGAATTAAATTTTTCAAAGAATTATAAAGGATTTTAAAAAGTTTTCAATTGATTTTAAGAATGAAAGGGGATTTCAAGAGATTTTGAGTGATTAAAGATTTTGTTGAGAAATTTAAAAATAAAATTCAAAACAACTTCAAGATTTTCAAAGATATTAAAAAGTTTTGATAGATTTCAAGTATTTGAAGAATTTAAAAATGATTCTCGGGAGTTTTAAGATTCTAAAGTAATTTTGAAGATTTTTTCAAATATTTCAAGGGATTTTCAAAAGATTTCACGTGATTTAAAGAATTTTAAGGGATTTAAACAGATTTCAAGTGGTCCTAGGGAATTTAAAAGGATTTCAACAAATTTCACAAGATTTCAAAGATATAAAGATTTCCTAAAGGATGTCAAGAGCTTTTAAACGATTTTAAATTTACTAAATAATTGTAAAGGATTTAAAAAAGTTTTCAAGTGATTATTAGAATTAAAGGGGATTTCAGGACATTTTGAGTGATTAAGGATTTTTTTAGAAATTTAAAAATAAAATTCAAAATAACTTCAAGATTTTCAACGATATTAAAAAGTTTCGATAGATTTTAAGAACTTTCAAGTATTTAAAGAATTTTAAGGGATTTAAAGAGATTTCAAGTGATCCTAGAGAAATAAAAGGATTTCAACAAATTTTACAAGATTTCAAAGATATAAAGATTTCCTAAAGGATGTCAGAAGCTTTTAAGCGAATTAAATTTTTAAAAGAATTATAAAGGATTTTAAAAAGTTTTCAATTGATTTTAAGAATGAAAGGGGATTTCAAGAGATTTTGAGTGATTAAGGATTTTGTTGAGAAATTTAAAAATAAAATTCAAAACAACTTCAAGATTTTCAACGATATTAAAAAGTTTCGATAGATTTTAAGAACTTTCAAGTATTTAAAAAAGTTTCAAGATTTTAATGAAATTAAAAAATATTTTCGAATTCATTAAAATCTGTTAAATCTCTTGAAATCTGAGGAGATTTATTTAGTTGCTTTATTTTAAGTTTGGACTAAATAATGAAATTTCTGTACGAGCATGTGCAAAAAGTATTTTTATCTGCTTTTAAAAACATGAAGACATAGATATATTGAATAGAAAAGATCGAAATGATCAATTCAGTGATATCGCGTGATCAAAGCAGATCCGATCGAACGTGCAGATGATCTCTCGAGGTGATCTAGCCTTTGAGAAGCGCGTGCCTAATGGCTCACGTTTATTATCGTGCATCCTAGTCTCTGTGCTTGTTAAGCTGTAAAGTGCATAGAAGTGGATGATTCGTTACGGCCCCGGCAAAAACTCGGTGAATAACGAGCAAGATATAAGAAAGTATAACGAATGGCTTTATTGAGCGAAAAGTAGAGTCACTTAATCCTCCATCCCTTAGATTATTTCGCTTTCCAGACACCAACGCAATGTGCAAATGACCATTCTGAAGTAACGTTTCACGTCTTATGAAAATCAACGGCCATCAAGACTCGCTTTTTCCAGTCATAAATAAGCCTCTTAAAATCAGAGTTAGATGAGAAAATGTTTTTTCAACTTCGATGGTATAGGTGCAGTATGCTCTGGAAATGATTGTCGTGGGACACTCCAAAGTAGTTGATACAACGCAAAAAATGACACAGATTTCAACCTTTCTAATTCCCCTTGAAGTTTATACTCTTAAAATATATTCTTAACTAGAGCAACTTATCAAAATTTTTATAATTTCTGAAAATTAAGTCGTACAGAACGGTGTAAACATGTCGACGTCTCATCTTCGGCTATAGCAATTTCTTCATAAGAATTTCCTCCGCAAGTAGAATTTTTTCCAAGCAAAGAGTTTAATTACTCACTTATGTAAAAAGAAGGAGGTTAATTCTTCGCAATTAGAAATAATTTTATACATTTTATATATATTTTAAACTATATAAAGTAAAAGAATCCATACCTTTCGCATAGAAAAATTAATGCGACAGCTAAATGTGATTGACCGAAAATCGTGGAAAGCTGCAGTTAATTAATATCCAATAAATCATACAATCTCATATAATTATGTTTAACGGTGTATGTTTGCGACTGTAATAATTTCTAATTATCAATCTGAGAAATTCCATGTCTCTTTTGAGTGGAAGATGAACATTTTTTATTCTATAAGTTAAAAGTGCCCGAAGCATTTAGTAACCTAAATCGACCTTGTCCTTCTCAGCGAGTTTCCCGATGCGAAACGAGAAGCTCTAAAGGTACTTGTAAATTGAAGTATCGCGAAACTGTAAACGATCACGTTAAACGAGAACCCATTAATCCATTGACAATCCGCTTGATGCTGCAAAAAGATTCATTTTTTCACCCCCATCGTACAAGTACCGATCGCTAAGACTCTTCTTTTACTTGAGTGGTAAAGATGCCTGTCTGCAATAGAAGACGTTTTTCACTTAATAAAAACGAGTATGGAAGTAGTTTGAGAGTCAGTTGTTATAAATATAGCATTATGCGATCTTGAATTTTTATCTTTTCTTTACCAGGTTGAACGTGAAATTTTACAGTTACTTGTTTATGGTTTATTGCTGTTTCAAATGTAAACTTTCCAGACTCAATAGCATAAATTGTACATAAAATTCTGCAAAAAGGGGGCATATCACTTTGTGTGTAATTGCTTTAATAATTTGACAAGCATATAAGGCAATGTAAACATTGCGCATGTACATACAACGTGCGTCCATCCAAGATTGGAGACGCTAATTTGTTCCGCGTTTCTCGAAGCTCGCACGTCTGTCACCATAAAAGTCCTTTCCACTGAACTCAGATTCCATGGACGAGCTATTTGTTCGAACGCCAGATCACGAACTGGTTGTTACTTTCCTGGTGATAACAAAAAAAGGGAGCACAGGTTGTAACAATAAACTGCTATTTTGTATTCGTTCTTGTATATATATCTATATCTATAAGAAAACGTATACTTTCGTTTCACGGATGAATAAACATACATTCGCATAACTTATTGAAGATGTTATAAAGACGTTTTCAAGCATTTGCGAATGCAATTATACGGTAGAGAAAGATACTTTATTATAATTAATCACCGCCAGGAATCACGTGATCAGGTTTCAAAGGCTATAGTGTTACACAATTTATGGTTTTCGTGCTTCAGGAACTGTTTAAACTTATACTGAAGAAGAAGAATTGTAAATCTGTATCTTGACAAAGAAAGCGGAAGAAGCAGTAATAACATATGAAATTATATCTATTAGAGTAATTGAATGTTACATATTATGATCCTTTTTATAATTACAGTTCAGTTTATGAATTGCATAGTATTATTTCTAATGGACTGAGTGATAAGTGTACAATTATATTTTACTGCAGATGAACTGTAATTGAATGTTCATTACTTATTGATACTTTTGAAGAACGAAACTCATTTATAGAAATGCTCAATAATTATGTCTTAAGTATGGATTAGATACTAAACCTACTCGTGTACAAATTGCCTCATTTAGCCTTTTTAAAATAGGGTTCTGAAGAGGACCTGGCTATGATTTCTATTTTCAATAACAATATTTTAATATATAAACGATATACGGGCAACGATATATGTAGTAATAATATCTGATTAATAAAAAACTTACATTGGTATTCATTACGCTTTAAATACCACGATAAATCATTTTTAAAATAAGGGAAATTATCTTTGAATAATTTAGTATTTGAATATTAGCGAAATTTCCGTTTGCAAAGCTGTTTTTTGCAAGAAATTAATTATTTTCAATACCTATCGTTAGGTAACCGTACGTTCCAAAATTTATCCGGGCTTTAAGGGCATGTATTACTTACCCGATCCCTATCTTACCGACATTTTTTTCTCTGTAACCCTATGTCTACATTTATTGAGATACCACATTGAAAATTTCTATATTTGAAGCTAACGCCTTAAGGTACGTTTGTCTGGTCCTAAATATTGACATTTTTAAAAAAATAATTTTTTTTATTCTTACAAAAAGTTAAGACCAGACAAACATACATTAGCATATTTTCTTTAATTTTATAAATTTTCAATTTGATATCTTTATAAATGTAGACATAGCGTTACAGAGAAAAAAATGTCGGTAAGTTAGGGATCGAGTAAGTAATACATGCCCTTAAATACCACGATAAATCATTTTAAGAATAAGGGAAATTATCTTTGAATAATTTAGTATTTGAATATTAGCGAAATTTCCGTTTGCAAAGCTGTTTTTTGCAAGAAATTAATTATTTTCAATACCTATCGTTATTTAACCTATCGTTCGTCAAAACGACTGACTTGAAGTTGTAATACTTGATCAGGTATTGACTATATAGTTTTTCCCTAACCTGACGCATCTTATATGAGGTCCTTGCCAGTTTTCCCTATTAGAACCACACTAAAATTAAGGCAAGAGTGACCAGGCCCCCATAAAAATTTCTGCACAGGTGTTGCTGTAATTTAGCTGTGAGCATGGAGAATTAATAACACAGGCATGCAAAAAAACGTTCTTGTTACAGAAAGGTGACCCTTATGTTTTACGTCACGCTAAGTCCGTATCTGATTTCCGTTTACCCCCACCACGTCATAATTTAGGTCAATTGAAGGTCAAATCGTCAAAAAAAAATTTTATTAGAAATTACCACTATTCCTAACGTTTTTGGGGTCCCTGAATCCGATTCCGAGGTCCACTTGACCCTATCCAATCAATATCAAGGTCAATTCAAGGTCAAACTGATAAATATTGCAAAAAATGGATTTTTGATTACATATTCGGAAAGAGCGGGAAATTTAACGTCCAGATATGGTATTATTAAATTTTTTCAATCAAGACCGCATAGGTCAATCAGAGGTTATTTATAATTAGTAGTTTTTCGTTTTGAATTCACTCTTCGCGGAAAGAAAGTGTACAATTGTGAAGGTATAATTTCGAAAGCAAAGTGAGAATTGATTGTGCGATAGGCAATTGAGATAAGAAAATTTTGGGGTTGACGCATGGAATTTTTACAGGGTATTGTTCAATCCTATCGAGGTTAATATCTTATCCCATTTTTTGTTCGAAGTATCAATGGGTCGATAAATTTCACCGAAAGTGCAGTGTCCTGGGTGACAAATAGGGTCGAGATTTTGTGCACAGCGGTGAAAGTACAAGTACAAAGGGAATGTCCAAAGCATGAGAATGAGCATGAGAATTTCGCGCGTGAAGTTGACTCTGATTCCGCAGATAGGTCCATCCTCTAAAAGAGTTCCTTGGCCGCACAAGAGTTTACAAGATGCAAGCAGCGAAGAAGATCTTGTATTATTTCCCGGAGTCATTTGTTAGTTAGAGATAACCTTTTAATCCTCACTAACTTTTGCTCCCGACCTGCAATTCCCCTACGTTATCTTAGAAGTAATAACCGAGACTTGCTCTCGTAATGCCTCTAATTTGCCTAATAGATGAGCAAATTAGACTCCTTAGAGAAAAAACCTGATTTGTTCGACAATTTTCACTTTCATTTCTCTATTTTTTCGTCTCACGAAGAAAACTTTTTTTCACCTGGCTATTTGAACTATGCATACCTTTGCTCGGAAGCCAGTTTTCAACGCTACTTGTCTTGCAATAAATTAGAATTCGAATGTAAGAAGGCATGGCTCAAGAATCGCTATATTTCAATGTAAACATTCACAGGATACTAAACCGAGCAATCTATTAATTTGTACGTGCAATGCTTTCAATATCCGGTCTTTAAACTTTTGTAATCCGCAAAAACTAGAAAATATATTATGAAATTTACGACCATTTTAGTTTCAAGTATAAAATTCATTTAGTGTCAAATAATATTTCACATAATCTATCTAAATAATGTTATTTAACGTCGATACCATCCTATTACTCCTTAGAATAAACTCTGAAAATGCGCACCTGTTTTTTTATAGATAAAATTTGTTATTATTATTATTATTATTATTACTTATCGCGGCTTATATCCTCCGGCATAATTCGCAAACTACCACTTTTAAAAATTAAGAACCCAATAAAAAAAAGTAGTTAAATCTTGAAAGAACCAGAAGTAAAATTTTATTGCTCTCTAAATATTTTTCTGTGGTGGAGAGTGATAAGGACACAAGATGCAGGACTTTTATTAAAGGAGAAACGTAAGAACAAGAACACCGAAAGGACATTTACGGTGAGGAAGGATAGCGTGATTTTAAATTTACACCTTCGGGGACATTCCAAAGCAAATTCTGACAACGGGATGTGTTCGTACTGGGACTCGTTTCTTATGTTAAACAGCCCTTACGCTTATACCACACCTCTGAATGAACCATGTCGAAGGAGCAGAATGAGAAGATGTAAATTCAAAACTAAGCAGTCAACCGCAGGCGCTCACCTCTCGCTGATATAATTCCGGTCGTACATTATGTATGAAAATTGGCTTAACTGTATGCTTTTGTTAAAGTAACACAAAAAACAGTTATGTCAGTATTGGCAATATGAGGTTTTAATATTGATATGCTCTATTTTTTAAATAACATCCATGGCGAAACTTTCGGATTGATATTCATTAAGAACCAATCGGTTTGTCGAGTCATTCTGGAATTTTTATCCGAAACAAGCAGTTCCAATTCGGTATAATCCGAAGGAAGTTTTCAATTCGTTTTAATTCTCAATCGGTGCATTTACTCCAAATTCAATTCGAATGAATCTGAAATCAATCCAAACGACTTTCATTCCTTTCTAATCGGTTAGAGATTTTTATTTCGACCTTGGATTAAGTCGGATTCATTCGAATTGGAATTATTGCTTTCACCATGAATTAAATCGAATAGGAATCTTTGTTACAAAATCGGATTCAGATTAATTAGCGTACGCAAAGTATTGATTAACTTAAGTTAATCAAGGATTAAAATTTAATCACAGTTGGTGGAATGGGTCCTAAATTGGATAAGACTTCTTGTTTAAAAATATAATTTGTTCGGATTCAGTTAAATAGAAATCCTGAGTTTCAGCCCGGATTAAATCGGATTTATTCAGATAGGCATGTTTTATTAGTCTCGAGATTAGATTGAAATGAAACTGTTTGGTTCGGCTACAAATTCTGGAATGAAGTGAATTCAAAAGGATAGAATTTATTCTGTCCGAAACTTTAGCCAGGGCTATCTCATGAGGTAAGCTCCTTTCAAGACTCGTAAAATCGCGTGAGAAACTCTAAAGTTCTTTCCGGATCATCTTGCTCTTGACGACGATAACTTTTAATCTTTGCTGTCACCCTGAGGCATCTCGCAAAGTGTTGGAATAACTTATACATCGGCTTCGTGAACTACGTATCAGTCGTGCATATAGAAGAATAGTCTTCAATAACCATTACTAGAAAACATATGTAATAAACAGGGAAAATTATTGCACAAAATATTTGTATAGTTTATTGCAGATTCATTATCTGCCAGAACAACAGCAGCTAATCTCTCCATATAATAAATAATAAATACTATATAACAACTTTAATACACACCATTTATTTCGTAAAACATAATGGAAAGTTTAAAGCGAAAGGAGCCTTACTAAATTTTGTGAAACATTAAAAGTAAATATATATATATATATAAATGAAGAAAGTATGAAAATGTCAGAAACGGTTGAAAAGAATATGATAAGAATATGAAAAGAATATGAAAGGAAAAAAGAATATTTCAGTTTGTCAAAATAAGTATGTGAGTTAAAAATTCCATAATATTTTGGGCGTATGGAAAAGAGAAGCCTGTCAGTTTAATGAATTTTGTATGTAAATACAGTATTACTGTATACACTATACATACACAGAAAGTGCGAATATAAGCAGAGGGTTCCTTCCTCTTGCGTCTGCACTCAAAATGTCAAGGCATTACGAGTGAAAGGAAGCCACTTATATGTCCATTTTATGCTATAATATTCACATACTCAATTAATAATAATTGTTTTGTACTGTCTTCAAAGACAGACACAAAATCAATAAATGATAATTTTATATTTTAAATTCTTCTGATACAAGCGGTCGTTTAAATCATTCGTGTGCGTTCATAAATTACAGCTTATGCGAAGATATGAAAGTAATAAGTGGAAGTTAACTATTCAATAGGTAGAAGGTAACTGTTATTAGATACTGTACATTTTTACAATAAGTTCATCGCAGGATTCAAAACTCAAAATACATTGAAAATCTAGGAATTTCAAGGGAATTTTATGGTATTTTTAAAGATTTCATGGGAGGTAATGGGATTGTAAATGTTATCGTAGAATTTTAAAGAATTTCAAGAAGTTTCTGGGAATTTTTAGAATTTTTCACGACTTTGATAAGATTTCAATCGAACTTCAAGATACTTTTATGACTTTTAAAATTGAAATTGAGGAATTTCAAAAGCTTTTTATGATTTTTAAAAGATTTGTAGAATTTACAAAGATTTCGAAGCCTGTCGTCAAATTTGAAGGGTTTCCAAAAAGCTGTACATTTTTTAAGGGTTTTCAAGAAATTTTTCAATTTTTAAAAGATGTGGAATTTTTATGGATTTGATGGAGTTTTATGAGATTTCTAATAATTTACATAAAAGTATTTCAAGAGATTTTTCTGATTTTTAAAAGATTTTGTGAAATTTTAAAGGATTTTACGGAATTTGATAAGATATCTAATAATTTTAAGGGATTTTATATGTGAAGGAATTTCAAGAGGTTGCTAGAAATTTTTAGAGATTTTCATGAATTTTAACGTGGATTTGAAAAGATTTATGATTTTGAAAATTTTCGTAGAATTTTAAGAGATTTCAAGATATTTCGTGAAATTTTAAAGG
>UCOH01009444.1:0-29656 GCA_900474275.1 Synergus japonicus
TATTTGCGCTGTATCAAACTTATATTTTTCTTAATTCTCTATTGGCCAAATAGAGAATGTTAAACTTTTAAACAAAGGTGCTCCGTCAGTAAAGTCCTTAGAAAAGAGAAGGAAAAATAGCGACTTACAATTTAATCTTTAATTTTGAATTTCTATTACTAGTTTTGCTTAAAAGTTTGATTTTGTATCTCAAAATATTTTCTAAAGTTGACTTATGTGTTTTAAATACATAAGAGACTGGTGTAAAACTTATTTGTTGTCGATAATAAACTGATAAAAAATTCTACTTGAACCTAACTAAAATTTTCTTACATGTATGTACCTCATATTATTATAATATAACATTTCTGTATAATATATATATATATATATATATCACAAAAATCACACTATATTTTAAACATGTTAGAAAAATATTTAAATATTTCTTATAATTGGCTGAAGATGAATAACGTGAAAATATCTTGTCAACATCATGAAAAAATTAAATTCTACATAGGATCCTACATAGGATCATATGTCAAAATCCTATATAGAATCCTATATAGGATCCTATGTAGGAACTTATGTATAATCGTGTATAGGATTTTTCAATAGGGAAGCGTCAAATTTACAAATAAAGATCCACACTCGAATCCCAAAACGAGTGGGAATCTTTATTTGATTTTGTAATTTGTACTTTCGTGGCAAAGTAGTGGGAAAAAGTGTTGGGTTTAAAACCACCCTCACTTATTCCGATTAAATCACCACTATCTTTTCGGCGTAAATACAAATTAATTGTGAGACATGGGAGTGGAGAATCAATTTGTGCATCGTATATAAGTGCGTGTGTGAATTGAGTCCCCTTTTTAAAGACTAGAGTTGCCTACTCAATGGTAACGTGTAAATTTATTTAAATTGGCCCAGTTGAAAGGATTTACACTCAAAGATAAATCCTCTATTTCCTTCCAACTGGTAGGATAAGCCGACAACATAAGTAAGTACAAATGTATCGTTCCGATTTTTATTAATTACGTGCGACTACGAAATACTTTCTTTCCTCTAATCAAAAATATGTTTTCGATCGTTCAACGTGCAATTGAGTCTTATTTTATAAATTAAAATCGGTCTTAATAACGCTTATCAGAATTTGAATTCAATAAATTAATATATTTCAAATCTCTTCCAATTATTTAAATTTCCATTATCTTTAAAAAATTCAAGAAAAACAGGATAAACCCCTTGGATGAGGGTAGATAGTTTACGTGCCCATATACCTAGGAATCAGAAAGTAATTTTCTGCATTCCCAATGAATTTTTCAAAAGCTACGTAACCATAAATTTAATAGAGACAGACTCCTTTTATTTAACATTAAATTAAATAATTATCGGTTTGTAACAAGAAAATCAAACAACCAATGCACCACCGGCTCTGGTGGAGTAAATGTGCTTTTAAATTCGTAAACTATACAGATGATTTAACTGTGTACAGTTGCTGTATGTATATATATAGTCTGTATACAACAGTAATATTCACCAATTTTACTGTTTGACAGAGATTTTTTTTATATTCAAACAAAACTGAGGGATGAAAATAAAAAGATTTGAAAATTGAAAAATAAGAGTCTACCTAAGCTATACGTTATAATGATGAAAGATACATACCTTACGGCCGAGCGTAAACTTGAAGAAGAAATTTAATATGACGTTAGGAATGCGAGTTCCCAAAGCGTGTTGCAAGTTAACTTTGTAACCTTTCAACACCAAGTCCATGTTTTTTGTACGCCACCATGTTACAACCCAGACAAGATGATTTTCTATCATCCGTACCATAGCGTGAGCAACACTTTTTTGTTCAGTCGTAAGACTAGCATCCAAATCTTTTTCCAATTTATGACTTAATTCTTGTAAGATAATGGTACTATCAGCAATCTCGTCCCCATTGAGTTCAATGAATGGTAAACGACCCTTTTTTGATCGATATTTTAGCTTATGGTCTACATTCTGAAAGGTATTACAATCATAAATTAAATCAAATAAACTTACCTAAATTTTCGTTAAATATAAATGAAGACTTAGGTTTTCCATAATCCAGATTCATGTAATGAATAAATGTGAGACAATTTTTAGAAGAGATTATCTCGCAAATACATGCATCATCTTCAAGATCACTTGAAAAAAAAGGTGCAACCAGCCAAATTGAGTCTGATCTCAACTTAACCTTATCTTTACATGTTTTACTCGTAATATTTTCAATATTAACCTACGCTGGCGATGTCACCAATTTTTTTGGCGCTCACCATGTCGAAACGGAATTATATATTGCTCTCAAAATTTGGAATACAGGAAAAGAGACATTAAATTGCATTTGTATATTTAGTTGTAGTCAAAATTAAAAAAAAATCAAGTCTGTAAAGTAGGGATCTAATTTTTTTTCAAAATTATGGCTCCAATTAAATATACTAACGTAATTTAATGTCTCATTTCCTATATTCCAAATTTTGAGAGCGATATAAGATTCCGTTTGGATATGGTTAGCACCAAAAGAAATTTTTAATAACCAAGCACAGAACATGCCTTTAAGGGGACAGTCTGGTTCAGTGCATGTTTTTTTTTTCAAAAATAAAATTTATTTTTGGTAACAAAACTTTTTTTTTAATTTATAAAAAAAAATACCATTGAATATTTAATTTTAATATACACATATACAATATTTTTACTAGAAGTCATACGCGCGGCAAGGTGTGGGCCTTTTTTTCATTTTTCTTTTTTAATTTTTTAATATTTTACGTTCAATTTACGTAAAATTACACAATTAAATAAATTTCCTTCAACTTTCAGAGTTTATACCTTTTAAGAGGTTATATAAAATTGTTGTCCGAAAAAAAGGTTTTGTTCACGAATTTTTTTTGGAAAGACGGTAAATTTTTTTAAGAATAAACCACTACGCATCTATTTGTATATATTTGAAGACAATATATCCCAAATTTGAATGAAAAATATTGTCATTTGTAGGCATTATGCCCGTTGAGCCAAAACACTTTTTTTCAAACACCCTTCGCTATGTCCACGATAACTCGAAAATGGATCACCTACAATTAATTTGATCATGAGCTTTCTTTAGTCTATATATTTTTACTCTACTTGGACGAAGGATTTGCCGAAATAAGTATTTTTGCAAAAATAGTGATGAATTTTCTAAAAAAATCGATTTTTAGGGGACTGAAAATTCAGATTTTGCACTGAAAAAACAGTTTGGTTTGACCAACAAAAATTTGGTTGACTCAACAAAATAATTTTGTTGTTATTTATGCAACCAAACTGTTTTGTTGTGCTAACAAAATTTGTTTGTTGAGTTATTTGGTTGGCCTAACAAAACTATTTTATTGGCTCAAAAAAATTATTTTGTTGACACAAGGTATATAAAATTTAATAAACTGTTTTACCTAATTTTTAAATTATTTTTACATTATTTATACTTAAATTATATATATTTGTATTATTGCATGCTTTTTACGCTATGAAAAATCGGAAAGAAATTTTTCGGCGACCGGGATTCGAACTACCTAAGTACTTATGTCTAACGTATATCGAACGCCACTTAAACCACACGGCTAACATCACACATGAAATATTTTATAAAAATCCCAGCAAAATATCACATAAGCCATGACTGACGGACACGCATGCGTTGTCGTATATCTTTTGGTATAATTAAAAATATGTGTTGGCACAACAAAACTTTCTTTAGGCCAACAAAACAGGTTCAACAAAAAAATTTTGTGTTACCAACAAAATAATGTTGTGTTAGTAACCAAAATTTTGTTGAGGCAACAAAAAGTGTTCAACAAAACGTTTTTGTTGTGATGAAAAAAATTTTTTTTTTTCAATGTGGGTCCCAAAAAAAAAGTTTTCTTTTGAATGGGAATTCCTTCCTCCAAGTATGAGATAATATTGTTATAAAGTAGCCTGAAAAAAATTAGATAGATAGGTGACATGGTTTTTGAGAAGTCGTGGACACCTCAATGGCCCTTTTTGAAAAATCGCATTCCGAGTTAATCGCATTTAAAGTTTCGAATACTTGTAGGTAGCGCACTCGGAGGTAGCGTGCTGTTGAAAGCTGTAACGTAGGTTCCAGTGCTCAGATCTCTATGAAATTTGGAGAAAATAACCTTAAAATAATGTACTTTAAGAAAATGCAATAAAAAAATGTTCGATTTTTTCGACCAACACAAGTGTATATAACCCCTTAAAAAATTATTGTTTAAGGGGGTCGTCTCATGTAACAAGCGTTTTTTAACACTTTTATATAAATTTTTTGTGACGAATAATACAGGCCAAATTATCGTTATTTTTTTAATTAAAAAAAATAAATATAGATATCACAATGATTTTAGTTCACGCTGAAAATATAGATGTCCTGGATATACCATCAAAATTTGACTCCAATCGCTCAATTAGTTTTTGAGATATCGTGTTGACCGTCCTGCTGAAAATGCCAGATAGGATCCGATAAAAACAGATACACAACCATATAAGGTACAGATTAGAGTGGCGCTTATTTACCAAATGCATTGAATATCGGCTTCTGTCCCGAGAATCGTTTATTTGTACCATAAAATTATGAAAACAGCTGCGAAACCGTATTTAAAAAGCGTTTAACACGTTTCACTTTACAAAAAATGCTATTTTCGAATTTTTTCAAATTTTTCATATTCCTAAGCTGTCCCTTCTTGGTCTGTGCTTTTTAGGGACCCCTAATCTATTGAGATCGTTTACGTGGATGATAACAGTGTGCACAGTAGTAGTTTAGAGGTGAAACAAAATTTGTTGATATCAATGGAGCTCTTTTATTCATTAAAAAAATTCACAAAAACGTAATTTTTTTTTGCGTTTTTTCGAGTTTATTTATCGATCATCAATATTTAAACCCTAAGTAAACTTTTCTGTGAGAAAGTAGAGTTCATGAGCTTTAATTTTCTTTGTTTTTGAAGTTTCTAAGTGCACTGGTTACCGAGATAATACTGTTCAAAATTGGTAACAAAGGCGAAGCATGAAATCTGTGAATCGGACAAATCACCGCGCTGCACAGTTTTTTATATTTTTAATACTTTAAAAAATTTTCTCATTGGAACTCAAGTTTGATGAAATGGAGCATTTCTAATTTTTAAGAAAATTATTCTTAGTTTAAAAATATTTTTTTTATGAAACTAGGGGTAGACATACAATACGTAAAAAATAGTAAATTGTGCAACGAGTGGACGAAGTTGGCGATTCCAACTAGTGTGAAGTTTACCGCGCAAGTGCAGCGAGCGTGGCAATCACACGAGTGGAATCGCCATCGTCCACTCATTGCACATACAACTTTGTCCAACAAGCGCTAGTGACATGCGGCTTAGTAGGCTCGTCGACGACTTCATCCTATGTTTTATTTTAATATGATTGATTTAGTGAAATGAATTTTAAGAACTTTGAGTTGTTTAACGACTTTCGATTATTCCATGGTACTATTATATTCATGCTTTGTTTTTATTTGGATGCATAACGGTCTTCATGACAATTCTTCTTGTATGTGCTCTCTCTCTCTCTCTCTCTCTGAACTACCTTATTGATACCATTTCACTCAGCTGACTATTATTTGTCCATTTTATTTTAAATTATATTAATTAAACTTGGCATTTACAATCCATACTACGAACGTAGAATTGTGGTGAAGATCTACCCGTGTAGAAATTCTCAAGTCTGGCCCAGACCGGTGATGAAACGCGAAATCCGGCCGAGCCCAGGCCGGGCTTCCAGTCAAAACTGGGCATCCACGTTTGGGCCAGGCCAGATTTGATGTTTCACACCGGTTTCTCATCCCCCGGCTTGGGCCCGCTCAGGGCCACAGTAAAATATCTACACGGGTAATTCAGAAATTCCAAGGTATTTACAATTATTTTACGGACGTTTAAATTTATTTATTTTACGGACGTTTAAGGGAGTTAACCGGGCACATTCTCATACACACGTCGCGCTTCGCGCGCTTGCGTCCTTCGGGACGCTTGCGCCCTTCGGGGCGCTTGCGCGGCGGCACCTATTTTTTAAATTTAAATTACTATAAAATGAAATGGAATGCGAACGAAAACTAATTTACTTAAGGTTCTATCAACCTTAAGGAGCACATTCTCATCAGGGCACTCGCGCTTCGCGCTCGGCTTTGTTTAACAATATTTTTCATGATTAAAACGAAAACTACTCATCCTGTTGAAAAATGGTTCAAGGGGAACTTATAGATCTTTTTAAGGCCAATAATTATGTTTCTTATCATTTTCTCTGTATCTCGCGTTATTTGACTCAAAATTTGAATTTTAGAATTTTTAAGGAAATTCAAAAAGTTATTATGCCTATCCTATAGAGTGTTCAAAAAGAAACATTTTTCATCTTTAGACTTTTTTTCATATCGTACGTTGTTTGGCTTCTACTTCAAGTTTTATTTCATTTTTTTGGATATTCAAAATATTATAAGTCTTTCAATTTTTTTTTTATCCAAAAAAGTCATTAAGAAAAATTGTTCGTCTTTTTGAGTACTACGAATATCCGTCATTAGAATTTTTAAATTTAAAAAAAAGTGGTTTCAAAAATTTTAAAAATGCTCCAGTTTTTAAAATTTTTATCCAAAATGGCTGGCCAACGAACTTGACCTTCATTTTAGGACACTAAAAGAGTATACCAAAGGACAATCCAATCGGTCAATTCTTTCGAAAGTTATCGTGCTAAAAAACTAAAATCTACAGATAGACAGACAGACAGACACATTCGTAAAAACATGTTTTTCGGGTTCAGGGTGTCCCAAAACGTGGACATTTGATGAAAACTGGGGGGGTCAAATTTTACACAAGTCTAATACATTCTCTCTGATGAGAATGTAAAAATTTGAACAATTTATCCTTATGACTTGTTTCGATAAAATAAAAATTGTCAGGCTTATGACATTTTGAAAATTCAAAAAAAACGAACGAAAATTTAAATTTGAAGGCAAACAAAGCACAATATGAAAAAAGTATAGAAATGAAAAATGTTTATTTTTTAACTTGCTACAGGAATGGCACAAGAACTGTTTTAATTTTCTTGAAAAATCGAAAATTTAAATTTTGATCCAAATAACGCGAGATACAGAGAAAATGATATGAAACAAAACTATTTTTCTTAAAAAGGTCCCTTCAGCATTTTTTGAGATGATGAGTAGTTTTCTTTTAAATCGTGAAAAATATTGTTCAACAGAGCCGAGCGCGAAGTGCGAGTGCCCTGATGAGAATATGTTCCTTAAGGTGAATAGGGGAGAGCAGGGCACAGAGGACTATTTCAGTTTGTGTCAAGTCGAGACGCATTTTGAATCAACGCTTTTGGAAAAAAAATATAAAAAACGAAAATTCAAGAAAAGCTTATAAGAAACTTTCATACATATAGCCTTCTCATTTGATTATAAGTGCTTTAATTGTTGAAATGTTCATTAAGTATATCTTAGTGTTCACTTAGCTTACTTTTTGTCGAAGTTTCGTTACCGAAATGTTCGATGTATTAAATGTAGGTTAGCATTGTTTATGAATTGACTGCGGGGGCACAGAGGACCACGTAGTGGTGGGGCACACAGGACCTATGCAAATTGCGACTATGAATTTTATATCCTCACTGTTGATCAAATACTTGTATTTATTTAAATATTTTTTATTTTAGATGGTGCACATGCATCATGATGCATGTGCTGCAGTAGACGAGGAGAACGAATATATAATTTGTTTGAATTGTTCTTAAACATTGTATGAAAGTTCTTTCATTTTTTTCTTTTTTTAATAACAAAATAGTTAAATAGTAAAAATTTATATTTTATATATGAATTACATATGCGGGGCACAGAGAAAGAACGTTAAGCGGTCCTCTGTGCCCTGCTCTCCCCTATAGAGATCCTCAAGAGAGAGTTGAGACCCAGATTCCCCCGCTTTTGATTGATTGGGGTAAACCGGAACCAGAAATGATAAAAAGCGCGCCATTTTAAAATCAAATTTTACAAACAGTAATATTTATAAATAGTAATATTTTTAAATAATAATACTTACGGGAAATATATAATGATAAAATTTGCAGTTTACGAAAATTTCATATTGCAGCACATTCATGTAGGGTAAAAATTAAACACAAAATTCTAAGAAGGTATGGTTTACGCAGAATAAGGTAGCTGCACATACTCTCTAGAACCGACCGAAGCGATAGAAGATTCAAACATTTTTGTTTCAAAATAAAACTTTTAAAGTGCGAATTGTAATAGTATCGAATGCCGCATCCATTAGGCATTTTTTCTGATGTATTTTCCACAAGTCACCACGATTGTTTATTTCCAAACACGATTTTGTTTTTCTAACTTAACCTATCCACATTTAATATTTCTGGCGAATAACTCCTAGAATACGGCAACCAAATGAACACTTCGGACCTGTGAAGAAAAAGGCATATGCAGCCCCTTAAGGACAGACGACCAGTTCCATGTTAAATTCCAACAAGCATATTTTACGCATGTTTTTCTCGTCTTTTAATTAAATATATCTTTCTTTGTGCCTTGGATTTGTGTTTTAATCTTGACTACAGATTCTGAAAACAACACAGCCATCTTGAATTTTTTCAAAATTTTGAGTTCTCATTGTAATCACATGCTTTCTAATAAGTAAATCTGCCTCTTGTATGAATTTTATGAGATTTGGTTAAAAATTTAGGGATCCGCCTTTTTGTAAATTGTTCGAAAAAAAATTTCCATTTAGATATTTATTTTCAACTGAAAACTTTCGTTATGCTATTTCAAAAAAATAATAAGAGGGTAAGCTTGGATGAGTTGTGTCAGAATAAAACCTGACGCTTTTACTTGTTTCTAAATTATCTGCTCCATCCTGCGATTCTGGAATTAGTTCAAACAAATTTAATGAAATTTTTTCCCTGTATTGGTGCACTGTACACGTGCAATATAAGTGCTTCATAACTCGGAAAGTAGTAGAAGAGCAATGACTGAAGAGAATGAATTGTAGGAGAATCCGAGTGGGGGGTTGCAAAGAGAAAAAGCCGGGAGGACGATGAACTCGCGGTAGGCAGCTTCGGTCGCCTAGCAACATCCCCGCCGCCACATCGCCATCCACCAGCGCCGCTACCACAGATGTCCACCCATAGTAGTCGTAGTTACTGATTGCACCCTTATTGATCGGCAGGATGCTGGTACAAACGTTCGAGATATGAACGAAAGAACTATTGGTTTGAGAAGTCAAAAAGTTGACATTCTTGAACGAATCCTACAATAAAATTCTCCTTTTCTTTCAATTTATTTAATCGTTTGTTTTGTTTTTTTCTGTGAATTTTTCAATTCATATCAAAGTTAACGTTAAGCTTAGTATATTTGTGAAGAATACTTCATAAATTTATCATTTTAAACGGCAAAAAGTTTAACTCGAATACAAAATATCGAATATTAGGGCCAAAAACGTGGAGGAGGAGCCTTTATAGCTATTACATTTTCCAATATTTTTAAAATGGTTTAATTAAACCTTCCTCACTAGATAAATATCTAATACAACCTTCTAATCAATTGTGTGTGTGTGTGTGTGTATCAGATAAATTCTTTGCATCGAGACGAATCGATTGACTTGTACGATTAATGCATTTTATAGAATATGAAGGAAGTTGCGATTTTATTTGTAATTTTGAAACTTTTCATTTTTATCTATATTTTCAAATAACCAAAATTCAAAGCTAATGTAAGAAAGTAAAAGGTTTTTTGCATCGTATAAAATTAAATAATCTAATATAGATAAATTTGATTTAAAAATATGAATGATGAGGTCGAAAGATTCTTTGTCTCGAGACAAAATAATTATATATATTTTTAAATATTTAAGGAAAGTCGTTATTCCTTTCTCTACATGAGGAAGCAAATTAATTTGAAACTTCATCATAATGAGGAAACAAAGTGATTGAAAAAAACACGCCTTTTCTATTTTGCAAAAATTGATCCTATCATGAACCCGTATGGAAATTATGAGTTGGCCCCCGAGGGGCCCCAAGTTGTTTGCCTTCTTATTATGTTGGCCCCACGTTGGTAAACTATGAAGGACCAACATAGTTTTGAAATGCTCACCTTCAAAGGCCCCACGTAGATATCCTACGAAGAGCTACTAAAGTGGCCCTATATGGGGCCACGGTGAGCCATCTTTAGGGTCTATACACGACCCCTGTAAGCCCCACAAGGGTCCTACAGAAGTTTACCCATCTGTTGCCCCGAGTGGACATTTTAACATTCTCATCATAGAAGGTATTAGATTTGTGTAAAATTTGATCCCCCAGTTTTTGTCAAATATCCACATTTTGGGACCCCCTAAACTCAAAAAAAAAATGTTTTTACGAATGCGTCTATGTGTCTGTAGATTTTTAGTTTGTGAGTACGATAACTTTCGAAAGAATTGACCGATTGGATTGTCCTTTGGTATACTCTTTTAGTGTCCTAAAATGAAGGTCAAGTTCTTTGGCCAGTCATTTTGGATAAACATTCAAAAAGTTGGAGCATTTTAAAAAATTTGGAAACCACTTTTTTTTTTAATTTAAAAATTCTAATGACTGATCATCAATCAAAAAAGCAGTAATAAAAAATTCGAACAATTTTTCTTAATGACTTTTTTTGATAAAAAAAATTGAAAGACTCACACTGAAACCTCAGTTGCAGTTCATTCAGTTGTAGTATTCCGAGAACTTGGGTTCGCTCCCAAACTTCGATAAGGGTAGGTGAGGAGCCGAAAGGGAAGCGCCGCCAGCTCGGCAGTACCGTAGCTACAAAGGGTGAAGTACCCTAAGTCAGTTTTCACTGTGGTTCACTCGTGTCACTCATTCGCGGGAAGTAACCAATCAGACGCAACCCTTTAAAAGCAACCAATCAATCATTTGCGCCATAGGCGACGCATGAGCATCAATGTACATCATAGTGGAGCCCGTAAAGGGAACACTGGTAGATACGACCCTGATTTTTTTTCCTGCAAAATTCACTCACAAAGAGTCTTGACGAACTGAGGCCAGACTGCAACTGAGGTTTCAGTATATAACATTTTGAAAATCCAAAAAAATGAAATAAAACTTAAATTAGAAGCCAAACAACGCACGATATGAAAAAAAGTCTAAAGATGAAAAATGTTTCTTTTAGAACGCCCTACAGGATTGGCATAACAACTTTTTGAATTTCCATAAAAACTCGTAAATTCAAGTTTTGAGCCAAATAACGCAAGAGGCAGAGAAAATTATAAAAAATATAATTATTGGTCTTAAAAAGATCTGCAGGTTCTCCTTTGGCCATTTTTCAATAGGATGAGTAGTATCCGTTTTAATCATTAACAATATTGTTAAACAGAGCCGAGCGCGAAGCGCGAGTTCCCTGATTAGAAGATGCTCCTTAAGGTCGATAGAACCTTAAGTAAATTAGTTGTCTTTTGCATTCAAAGCTGTAATTTAATTTAATTCAATTAAAAAAAAATATATCAAAATATAAATTATATGTAAGAAATATATAATTTAATTAAATTTAAATAAAACATACAGGCACAAGCGTTGTGTAAATCGCAAGCGTCACGAAGGGTACAAGTGTGCGTTGAGAATGTGCCCGTGAAGCGGGCAGATTTTTTAAATTTTGGTTAGAGTTTTTTTTATAATTAATGAAAAACAGTTATTATATTCAAAGAAACTTTATTTTTTTAAATTACAAGGGGGGCTTCGCGCGCCTACCCCCCATGAGAATTTTGATGAATTCTTTAATTTATGAGCGTTTTATTCACGTTTTATAACGTTTTACAGGCGTTTTAAGGTAGTCTTATAGTGGTCTTATGGAGTCTTATGGGGATCAGAACCCTAACCTAAGCCTTAACTTTACCTAAACCTTATGGGATCTTATAAAAGTCTTATGAGATTTTAATGAACGTTTTATGGGAATTTTATGTTATTTTTATTGAGTCCTGTTGGAGTCATATGGGATCCTATTTGGTCTTATGGTGGTCTTATGGGGTTTTATGGTTGTCTTATAGTAGTCTCTTTGGTTCTAAGGGGTTGAGACCATAACTTAACTTGATCTAATCTTTTGAGATTTTCAGGGATTTTTTATTTGGGTTTTATGGGGTATTATGGAAGTTGTATGTTGTCTTATGAGGTGTTATAGTAATCTTTTGGGGTCTTATGGAATTTTTATCTTTTTGGGGCTTTATGGGGTTTCATTTTGGTCATATGGTGGTCTTATGGGGTCTTATGGGGATCAGAACCCTAACCTAAGCCTTAACTTTACCTAAACCTTATGGGATCTTATAAAAGTCTTATGAGATTTTAATGAACGTTTTATGGGAATTTTATGTTATTTTTATTGAGTCCTGTTGGAGTCATATGGGATCCTATTTGGTCTTATGGTGGTCTTATGGGGTTTTATGGTTGTCTTATAGTAGTCTCTTTGGTTCTAAGGGGTTGAGACCATAACTTAACTTGATCTAATCTTTTGAGATTTTCAGGGATTTTTTATTTGGGTTTTATGGGGTATTATGGAAGTTGTATGTTGTCTTATGAGGTGTTATAGTAATCTTTTGGGGTCTTATGGAATTTTTATCTTTTTGGGGCTTTATGGGGTTTCATTTTGGTCATATGGTGGTCTTATGGGGTTCTAATTAGATTCTTGACTGTGAAATTAAGGGGTTCCGTGATTATTTAGGTCAAAAGGGGCCTGTCGTTATGGGGTCATGAAGGTGGACCTAACCAACCCTAAACCTAATTTTGTCCTATTGGGATCTTATAGGGTTTTATGGTAGTCTAATAGTGGTCTTATGGTGTCCTTTGGGTTACAAAACCTAACCTAACCCTAACCCTTAGCTAAACTCTATTAGAATCCCTTCTTGAGGTCACGTGATTGAAAAACATTGACCCCTCTCAATTCCTGACACAGCGGCGGCGGCGGCTGAAATTGAAATTGGCTAAAATCCAATGATCTTTTTATATCTTTTAAATCTTTTTCAGAAGAGCTTATATTTTTGTGTCTCTTTAGTGTTAGGGGATAAGAATCAAAGAAGAGGGTATCAATCACGGGTTCACATGATCGAGAGGGGTCAATAAGAGCGTATCGTCGTAGGGTCACAAATCTAGAGGCCAAGAAGGACGTACAGTGCAGCAGTTGTACTATAGGCTCGGTACGACTGCTCTCCTGATTTTGGGACTGGAGACGCACCAAAGCTGACCAAAGTAAGGGATAAGAATAGTTGGTATAGCGCTTGCGCGACGATAGGACGTCTGCTATACTAAAATGGGACAGGAGAAGCTCCAAACAAGTGTATAAGATTCATCCTAGCGTTTGGCACTGCTGGTGTCCTAGTTGGTACGTCTACTGTACCAGTATTCTTTCCGTGTATGGCATTTAGAAAATTTTGTCCAAAACGTTTTCGACAGCTTTAATCAGTCCTTTTGTGGTCTAGAAAAATTATAATAAATATTTTTTTTAAATTCCAAAAATTGGCGATGATATGGGACTTTGATATTTTTTGGACCTTTTGTCTCTAAACATCATATCTTTGGTTGTAATTAACCGATTTAGCTTTTTAAGCTCTCAAATTTTTTTAAAGAAAACTTAATTTCATATAACAAAAAATTCAAAACGAAAAAAATTTTTTTTGACTTCTTTGTGTAAACTCAAAAAACAAAAATCGCTTTTTTGAAAAAAAGCAACTTTTTATTTTTTTTATTTTATTAACAAATAAAGGTCTACATGTGCTTTACAAGTTCTGTAACTTTCATGGTGGGCAAGTCCGTAGTTTAGGAGAAAAAAATTCAAATGCAACGTCCTGTATGACGTTCTAACCAGTTCTAACACACTTCGTCATGCAGGACGTTGCAAAAGACAGATTTACCTATTTTGTTACCCATGTTCTGACATTCAACTAACACATAATTAAAGAATTTAAAATAATATTTTCATGATAAAATACGGATAAATAAGCGAGTTATAGCCAATCTCCGAAAGGATGTAAAGAAAGAGGCGGTGAATAAGATATCTTAGAATCGGTTTTGCCAATATTTTTCATAATTGTATCATTTTTTTTAATATAAAACTCTTGTAATTGAACGGTCAGTTTTTTTATATATAGTCAAATAAGGAGCGTTTTTTCACCCTACGTTTACAAACTGGATCTCTTAAGGGCACAAACGATTTTTCAAACTGGAATGTCTTGTCTTTGAGAAAGAATGGAAGTTCGGAATGGAATCGATTTTTTTTCCATTTTTTGATATTATATAGTATGTAGAATTTGTACGCCAAAGGATTTTTTTCGTTCGGACTTCTTAACGAAGCTACAGCAGGATCAACTGCCCAGTGTTGCAAGTACTCAGCGGCACGCTGTGGAGGGTCGCCTGGGCTGTCAGGCAGGCTGGTCACAAATGTGCTGCTAGAAAAGCCAGAATTGCTAGGAGGAAGCAACAAGCGGTCGACAAAGACCTTTTAGAAGAATAAGAATAATCGTGTGTTTCTAAAGGCAAATATTTTTAATTATGTTCAGTACTTTTTGCATGTGTCACCAATAGCTAACATGGGCAATCGCCACATTATGAAGTCTAGTATGAAAACGAATCTTACCATTGTGCTGAAAAACTACAGATGTATAGTAAAATATCGTGTGGATTTTATAAAAAAAAATCAAAATTTTTATGCGTTTAGTATAAAAGATATAATATTAACAAGAATAATATTTCTGTTCTCGCGAGACACATGGCGGAGGTATGCAGTGACGATGTGACAACACTGAAATACATTTCGACGATTTTGACAATACTATTTTGAGGTTATAAGTGCATTACCACAATTTTCTCTGAGAATGTAATTGCAGTGTTGCCAATATCGTTGCCATACGAACTGTGACTGTAAATGTGTGTATACGTATATAGGATGTTTCTATGAGATTATACAATCCCAGTCAAAATTTTTTACCAATGGTTAGGAGAGAACATGCGATATCTTACATCTATCTGAGCATAAACTTTTGAGCGTTTTTACCGCGAGACAACTACCTTAAATCCATCAGTCTATATGTTTACTTTTGACTGTCTTTGTTTAGAATAATAAACGTATTTATTGACTATATAACTAAGGTGTCAAGTCATAAATTTTATTTACAATTCCCTTTCTCAATCTTCCCGATTTACTATAATATTCATATAATATCCAATTTAATTTGATTTTATTTTCTCTCTTTTGAACAATATTCTTAATAAATATAAAAATCATAGCAGTCGTATATACGCATAAAAGCCTCATAAAATATAGTTGGTTACAAACTAGGATAAATAAGAAGTATTGATTTTTGCTTCTTCATAGAGGAAGCTTTGTAGTGGTGACAAAAAAAATTTTTTTCTAAACTTAAACATTATTAAAATTTTTTAATTTTTATCAAAAATGGCTTGCTAACGAACTTGACCTTTATTTAAGGAGCACATTCTCATCACGGCACTCGCGCTCGGCTCTGTTTAACAATATTTTTCATGATTAAAACGAAAACTACTCATCCTATTGAAAAATGGCCAAAAGAGAACTTGTAGATCTTTTTAAGACCAATAATTATGTTTATTATCATTTTCTAAAAGAAACATTTTTCATCTTTAGACTTTTTTTCATATCGTGCGTTGTTTGGCTTCTAATTTAGATTTTCTTTCTTTTTTTTGGATTTTCAAAATGTTATGCCTCAATTTTTTTTTATCCAAAAAATTTATTAGAAAAAATTGTTCGACTTTTTCATTACTACGAACATTCGTCGTTATAATTTTTAAATTAAAACAAAAGTGGTTTCAAAAATTTTCAAAATGCTCCAACTTTTTGAATTTTTATCCAAAATGGCTGGCTAACGATCTTGACCTTTATTTTAGGACATTAAAAGAGTATAACTAATCTAATACATTCTCTCTGATGAGAATGTAAAAATGAATAACTAATTTAAAAAAAATTTGTATTTGTAAAAATATCAGTAATTATGAAAATCTCATCACAGTAAAGTAAGTCATTGAAAAAAATTAAACGAGATATTTAGCTCTAAAGAAAAACGAATTATTATGTATATGGGTCTTTCCACGAGCTATTTACCCGTAAAGAAAAACTTCGTCTGAAATATTTTTTTTTCTATTCTACAAACAAAATAAACTGACACGTACTTTTTTATTTTGATACGATATGCGAAATTGTTGAGATATTAATTCTTAAAGTCACGAAATCGGAAAAAGAACTTTTTTTCAAATATTTATTGATTTTAAACTATTCTGTACAAGAAAACGGTATCTATTGAAAAAGTTGAATATTGCTTGTTCCTTTCAAGTAACTTTTAATGCAATAAAATAATTTGTTTATTTATATGAAGAATTTACAATTGTTTTAAACAAATGTCATTATCTCAGAATGGGTTTTCGCGAAATTGATTTAATTTGGTACAAATTTACATCATAGTCTATAGCAGTTCTGATAAAAATTTCAGAGTGGTGGGCGAATTACTTTTCGATATGTTCGATTATGTAGTCTCGCGTCAGCTCCGACTGTCGCGTCGCACAGTGGTTAAAAATTGGAAAGCACCCTTCATAATCGCCTACAGGTCGTATTTCTTAACCGATTTGAATATTTATTTTTTTAAATGCTCTGCGTACAATTTTGAAGAAAATTGTTGATTTCGATTTTTTAACTTTTTCCGCAGAGCAACAATATATGTATAAACAAATATATTTCATAAGAGTCATATTTTGTAACAAAATTTTTCTAACCGAAAGTGATTTACAATCCTCTTTAGAGCCATTTATATACTTAAAGCTATATAAATAAACAATATAAAATGTTAATAACAATTTAATTAAACAATTCCCCCAACTCGCCGTTTCATTATGGAAAAAAGGGATTTTCTTCGATTATTATACTATATAATATTAGTTGCGATAACTAACCAACGAAATTAAATAATAAATAATTTACAAGATTGTTATAAACAATAAAAAAACTAAAATTGATCATTTTCACTTATAAAAAGGATGGTTTTCCACTGAAATTATTCGGCAATAAGCGAACAGTGATTGCAAAATTTAATGTGCAGCACATGATGATAACTTGCGTAATTCTTATTCACAATTTTTATAACAATTCGTCTATAACAATCTTAGTAATCCAGTCTAATCTAATTGAATCTAATTTGACCTAATCTAATCTAATATTATCTAATCTAATGGGTGGTAATGCAATCCACCGCTAGGTGGATTTCTCGCAGGTGCTTTCACAAGAGAAATAATAATTTTTGTTTATATAACTAAAAGAGGTTGCGTTGAAATTACCTCTATATGATTTGCTTTGGGCGTCATTTAAAACTATTTTGCGCAAGGTCGTACAATAGAGTACAGTGTCTCCAGATCGTGGGATTTTTCGGCCCCCACTCTACGACCCACGAGCTCATGCTTTCTCTCTCTAGCAACAGTCACGAACTTATTGATAGAGAAAGATAGCATGAGCTCGTGGGTCGTAGAGTGGAGGCCAAAAAATCCCACGATCTGGAGACACAGATTGAGTATTATTTTATGATTATTATTTCATTTATTATAGTTTCCTTTATTATTTTGCCGTTATTGTTAATTAGTTTTGATTATGGTTACTTTTAAGGTACGTAAGAAGGTCCTTTGTGATATTATTACCAATAAGAGTACTGACTATGTGCAAAGTTTGTTAAATTTCATAGAAACTGAGTACAGTTTTGATCTACTTAGAAATACTAGGTAATCATTTGAATCTATATTTCTTGCCAACATTTCAGAAAAAATGGAAAAAATTTTTGAGCTCAAAAGGTCACTTTGAAAACAGGTTCAAAAGTGGCTAAACACTGATTTCGTAGTTTGATTTTCTGCGGTAAAATCAAAAGGAGGAAGGAAAAATTCGAATATGAAGTTGGAGGATGTTTCTTCTGCGACAAAGAGGCGGAAATTAATGTCCAATGAAGAATGTTTTACGGCTATTGAAGTATAGGATGCATTTTTGAACAATTTAAGAAAGAGTGAGAGAAGAAAAATTGCAAGTGCAATACTCGATCTTATTTAATTTTAATTTATTATATTAATTAATTATATATAATATTGAAATAGATACCTTAATAAATTTTTTAATTCCCTAAAATCACTTGAAGTTTATATGAAAATGTGAAAACTTAAAATTTCGGGAAACACCGGGTTTTGGGAACTTTTTTTTTATATTCTTAATCTAATAAATGTTAAAAGAAAAATAAAAATAATAATGTTCATCTGAATCTTCAAGCTAATCGCTTATTAAGTTGAATTTATCTACAATACGTAAACCGAAAAAATTAAAATAGCATCTAGATTTTCAAAATTAAAAATTTCATTTATGAGAATTATTTGGAATTATATAAACAATTACAAACTGAAAGTACTAACAAGTACAAAATTATTATGTATTAATTACACTTCTCAAAATTTCTAGAAGTTTTAAAATCTTGAAAATCGAAGTAATTGTTTGTAATTGTTTAATTCCAACTGATTCTAATAAAAACATTTTCTAATATTGAAAGTCCGAATGAGGCTATTTTAATTTTTTCAGTTAATAAATAAATAATTTTTAACGTTTAAACGCTTGAAACTCCAGCACAATCATTTAAAGTTAATAATTTAATATTAATATAATATTGTGTATAATTACATTATCATACAGTTAATTAAATATATAATTTATTAATTTGCATATTATATTATAATATTATTTATTATTTATATTAATATCATATTTAAAATATTTTAATCCTGAAAAACAGAACCTCAAAATCTACGTATATAAGAATAGCGCGAAATATTCAAATCATTAAAATAACCAATTTCTTTAATTTCTTTCAATTTACAGATCCAAATAGAAATAAATGACTATTATAATATATTCTATTATAATATAATCCTAATATTAACATTAATAATATATAATAGTATTAATATCAATATTCTCCACCTGAAAAACCTAACCTCAACATAAAAACGCATCGAAATATTAAAAACGATAATTTCTTCAATTTCAAATGTGAATCGAGGAGATATAAATAGATAGATCGCCCGAAGTTTTCCGAAGGCAATCGTACATCTTCGGGTTTTCAAACTCAGAACAGGAGAATTTGGTGAGCGCGCAATCATTCAGCCTCCTACTTTTTTCACACGGACACAGAGGTTTCATTGTGTGAGTAGTCATCTTGTTTCAGATCTGAGCACACTGAAGCAAATATAATTTGCTTCCTCATAGAGGAAAGATTAAGTATTCTTTACATCAGCATTAAATTTTGATTACTTGAGAAGTTATATTCAAAAAATTCATTTTCGAAAATGACAATAAAGCATAACTTTCTTATTTCACAATTAACAGTGTTGGAGCATTTTCAAACCACTAAAAATTAATGTAAACTTTACTCAAATCCGCCATTGTGTCCACATCTTGCCAATACGCGGTGTTTGAGGTCGCAAAAATGATGTGTTTGAAGTGTCGTTTTTTTTATCGACAATCTTTTGGTTGTACGACAGGGGCTATCTGCTTATTTTCTGCAAAAATAAATTTGTTTGGCTAAAAAGTGAATTTTTACAAGTGATGAGACGCGGGTTGAGGGGTGCGGGTAAACAGTACTTACATTTTTCCAAGTCCCTGTCCGAGCAAAAAATTAACCATTGTTACCATTATTATTACTGTAGTAATAATCGCCAATTGGCGACCCTGCGAAACAGCCGACAGGTCCAGTAACTATATTCAAGTAACTAGCACATGTGTAGTACGCGATTTCTCAAACTTCTTTTTTTACACGATTTTCGTAAGTGCTCGGGCTTTGAAGTGCATAGCGAAATTAGGAAAATTTTTCTGAGTGAGTGAAGCACCCTTGGAGTGAAGTTTTGTGCCTTTTTTGCTCGGACAGGGACTTGGAAAAATGTAAGTACTGTTTACCCGCACCCCTCAACCCGCGTCTAAACACTTGTAAAAATTCACTTTTTAGCCAAACAAATTTCTTTTTGCAGAAAATAAGCAGACAGCCCCTGTCGTACAACCAAAAGATTGTCGATAAAAAAAACGACACTTCAAACACATCATTTTTGCGACCTCAAACACCGCGTATTAGCAAGATGTGGACACAATGGCGGATTTTAAGGCATTCCACAGATTTTGCTATTTTTCTGTGTTTGTTTACATGTTTTCGTGAAATGCTGCAACAGGCTTAAATGCATTCTTCATACAGGTCACTCGATTCCTCTCGACATAAAGAATATTCATTTTCCTAATGTCAACTCAAAATTTTGATTATTTGAAAACATAGAGCGAAAAATTAACTTTCAAAATTATAAATAAACATAACTTCCTTATTTTTTAATGAAATGCATTAATCATATAGGTCAATCGATTCGTCTCGATGAAAGGAATCTTCATTTTCCTTACATCAGCTTTAAATTATCAATATTTGAGAAGTTATATTGGAAAAATGAATTTTACGAAAATTCTAAAAGTATATAAAACTTGTAAAATTAACTCTTAAACCCTTGTAAGAAATTCAACTAGGTTTATAGTGGAATAACTATGCAAAATTTCATCAATTTATCTCTACGCGTTTTCAAGAAATTGCTGGATCGTGACACACACACACACACACACATACATACATACATCCGGACATTTTTTGAGATCATCATATTAGATATATTGCCCTTGAAATATGTTTAAAAAAAAACCTTTTTTAGGAAACTGGATTTTATCACTACTACAAAGCTTCCTCTATGAGGAAGCAAAAAGGATTAAATATTAATCAATAATTATGATTCTGGTTCATGCGATGAAGAGGTATGTGTGGAATAACATATCCAAATTTCAGTCCGATCGGTCCAATAGTTTTTTCTGAATCATGCACGCCAGGTCGAGAAACGTTGTTTGAAGAAAAACGCGTTTAAGGTGTTTGTTCTAAATTACAGGGTGGTCTATTTTAATCTATAAGTATCTTCTAAAATACTTTATTTACGAAAATATGGTTTACACAAAAGTTGACCTTGAGTTCAATTTTCAAGGTCATTTGCCTCAAATGCGCGCCAAATGCACGTTCGGCGCAATCAAGATGTTTACGTTGTTTTGCGTTTCTCGACCTGTTTTCGATATTTATGACCAAAATAACGACTGACCCAACAATTCCACATATATTTGTTATAAGAATTTGCACTGTTTAGAAAATCGATTTTTCAAAAATTTTCTTTGGTACTAACCCCATAAGAAAAGAATTTGCTACGAATTCCGAAGAAAGACGGGATTAGTAATTGATCTACCAAATCAAGGGTCTGGCAACTCTAATTGTGGTAGTACAGCTCGCAGGTTCTTCTCGGATGTTGATCAAACGGCAGAAATAATTGGAGTGAATTAAAATGTTTAGAAATATATTGCAAATGTTAGCCAGTAACAGAGAAATTCCTCCTCTCTTTTTTAACGAGTATGCTTTTAGTGCAGCAAAACTGTATGTGAGCTTGTATCCATGGTTCTATACACCTTACTCAGTTCACAAAATTCTTAAACATGGGGGAAAGGTTATGGAGAATTTCATGCTGCCAATCGGCATGTATTCCGAAGAAGCTTCTCAAGCGAGGAACAAGGATATTAAGTACATTCGACTGTTTAACACACGAAAAATCGCTCGATTGCATACTATGCAAGATTTAATTCACAAACTCATTGAGTCCTCAGATCTTTTCACTGCATCCTTGAAGCCTGAATGGGAAAAAGTGGAAATTGAACTTGATCAAGAAATAATGAACTAATAGAACAATTCGAATCCAAGAATAATTCAAGTTCTGACTCGTAATTGATTTATACTAAGTTTCTTATCATAATCCCATTATTATCATAAATATCCATTATTTATTTCACTGAATACAATTAAAGAGAAAAAAAAAATTTCAGATTTGACCGATTGTTATAAAAATTGTGAATAAGAATTACGCAAGTTATTATCACGTACTCCACTTTCAATTTTGCAATCACTGTTAGCTTATTGCCGAATAATTTCAGTGGAAAACCATCCTTTTTACAAGTGAAAATGATCAATTTTAGTTTTTTTATTGTTTATAACAATCTTGTAAATTATTTATTACTTAATTTCGTTGGTTAGTTATCGCAACTAATATTATATACTATAATAATCGAAGAAAATCCCTTTTTTCCATAATGAAACGGCGAGTTGGGGGAATTGTTTAATGAAATTGTTATTAACTATTATATTGTTTATTTATGAAGCTTTAAGTATATAAATGGCACTAAAGAGGATTGTAAATCACTTTTGGTTAGACAAATTTTGTTACAAAATATGACTTATGAAATATATTTGCCATTAGCGTCAAAAAAAATTTTTTTCATGAAAAAAAAACACTCGTAGGAATTTGTTTATTAAAATTTTTTATAATAATTAAGATAAATATTTTTTGATTTAATTCTGCTCTATGAATGCAGGGGCAATAATTCTGGCTGATAGTAAGTTTATATCTATATTTTTTCTTGAGATAAAAATTCCGAAAGTTGAAATGGCCAATTTTGTCACTACATTTGTTTATACATGTATTGTTGCTCTGTGGAAAAAGTTAAAAAATCGAAATCCACAATTTTCTTCAAAATTATACGCTAAGCATTTAAAAAAATAAATATTCAAATCTGTTAAGAAATACGACCACTGTGCGACGCGACGGTCCAAGCTGACGCGAGACTACATAATCGAACATATCTCGAAAAGTATTTCGCCAACCACTTTGAAATTTTTATCAGAACTGCTGTAGACTATGATGTAAATTTGTACCAAATTAAATCAATTTCGCGAAAACCCCTTCTGAGATAATGACATTTGTTTACAACAATTGGAAATTTTTCATATAAATGAACAAATTATTTTATAACATTAAAAGTTACTCGAAAGGGACAAGCAATTATCAACTTTTTCAGTAGATACCGTGTTCTTCTACAGAATAGTTTAAAATCATTAAATATTTGAAAAAAAGTTTTTTTTCCGATTTCGTGACTTTTAAGAATTAATATCTCAACAATTTGGCATATCATATCCAAATAAAGAAATACGTGTCAGTTTACTTTATCTGTAGAATAGAAAAATAAATATTTCAGACGAATCTATTCTTTTGGGGTAAATCATTCGTGGAATGACCCATATAAAAAGTAATATAATATTCTTTCAAATCTTAATTTATTTATTTAAGATAGAAAATATACATAATAATTCGTTTTATTTGTTACAACGCGACAAATTACTTTAGTCTGATGAGATTTTCATAATTATTGTAAATTTTAATTGTTATTTTGATTCTAATTAAATAGCTTCTTATAGTTAATTAATCACTTCCCTTGTCTGTAATAAGATAAAAATCTTGTAAAAATTAGTTATTCATTACAAAATATAGCAAATTTTATTGGTAACTTTATTTAAAATATTATTTGCACTCAATCTATGTGATTCTTCTAATTATATCGATAATATATTTCTTAATATATAAACGTAATTTCATTTAAAGAGTGTGGATAATTTATTATATTTATATTTTAGCGACACATGATATTTTTAAATTATATTAAATTTATTATGAAAAATAATTAAATACGCAAAACATGTTTAGAATATTTCTAAACTTTGATAAATTTTATTTACAATCCTCTGAAATTGTTATTATATACCTATTTATATAACTGAACTGAACCATAAGTTATTTAATAATTAAATTATTTTAAAAACTGTTTTTTAATGTAAGTATTTGTACAATTATTATTTTTTCAATGATTAATATCAATATGTTTGAAATTATAATGTCTATATGGAAAGCAGTATATTGTTTTTCATTTTCCTTTTATACTTTTATGATTTTGTTTATGGTTGCTTTTTACTATAAGTAATTATTATTTTTAAGTCAAGAAAAAATTATTTTCAACTATTAAATAATGTTATTTTTAATTATTTTCACCATTTTCTTATAGGAGATAATGTAAAAATCGGGCCGAAGCGCAGTAGCGCAGTAGCACACAGTGCCTCCAGCGGATTAGCTGCTGTAACGTCACAAGTGGAAGTATACATTTCCAGCCATTTTTATGCTTGTCGGATAGCATGCTGCTTTCTGCAGTTACCAACATTTTTCATGAAATCATATGTTTAAAGAGTGTGATATCAAAGAACTTTTTAAACTGGCTGTGAATTCGATCTCGGGACTTCCATTTAACTATATTTATATTTTTTTGTTCTCATTAACGATTTTCCTAACTATTTAAAAATATATTTGTACTATTCTTTTTTCTCGAAACAATTTAACATAAATTTAAATTAATTTATGAAAAATAAAAAGTATTCAAAATTACGAATAATCATACTTTCATTACTATTCAATTAAAATCACTAATCATAAAGGTTAATCGATTCGTCTCGATGCAAGGAATCTTTCTTTCCTTTAAATAAGCTATGAATTTTTATTATTTGAGAAGTTTGTAGTCGAAAAATCATTTTTTTTTTAAATTCTAAATGTGCATAAAAATTTTGAAATTGAATATTTTGAAAAATCGTTTGGCACGTTTTGAGATATTGATGGTGCCAATATACCCTACAAATTTTATCAATTTATCCACAACTATCGTTATGTTAACAGGGCGACAAAAAAAATCCACACATCCATGCACACACACGCATACATCCGGACAATTGATTAGAATGTTGTATTAGACATTTATCAAGGGAAGAAAGTTTAATTAAACCATTTTAAAAATATTGTAAAATGTAACGATGACAAAGCTGCCTCTATGAGGAAGCAAAAACAATATACGCAGTTGAAGATCTTCAAACTTTTGAAGAAAAAGTAAAAATTGACGAAGAATTGAAGTGATGCAGTGATTGCTTTGTGCGTTTACAGGGTTCATTTATTTTCCATTTTTGACATTAGAATATTTAATTACATAAATATAAAAAATAAATCAAACATATTATGATTTAGTTTTATTATCATTAATACATTTTTATCACCAATCCTGTTATAGAAAGATGATGGTATAAAAGGTCGCGAAAGTCGTGATCCCTTTTCCGTAATCCTGATTATTCGTTGATTGTGTATTATGATAATGCTTTTCGACAATCGATGCCTCCTGTTTCCGTAAGCCTGACGTGCTTACTAACTCCAAAAATTGGGATGGCAACCGAAACATGATATAATAATAATCCGATACACGAATTAGACTTAAAATTAATAATTATCCTGGACAGTTTTATATAATGAACAGTTAATATAATCATAAAAAAATGTTAAGTTTTCTTAAAATTTGCAAATATATTTTAAATGTATTTTAAAAATAACTAATGTTTAATTTAAAAAAAATTAATTTTAATGTGCCTGAGACTAAAAAAGTAAATAAAATCGATCTAAAAAAAAAGTCTAAAGTTAGGCTGTAGCAGGGTTAGACGTTTCATTTTTGGTTTGGTCCCGCCTACATCTCCAATTTTGGACCAAGATTTTCTTATTTTGGGCCAACCTAGCGCCATTACAAAATTTCCACATGGATTGTAGCATTTTCGCGTGCAAAATATCCTCTCATATAAAATCTCACGAAGTACATAAGCTCATACACCAAATCCATTAAAATTTCCAGCATCTTTTACACTTGAAGTCGGAGAACTTCTCGGGGACAAAATATGTTGTATTTGCAGTAAATTAAGGACGTTGGATAAACGGACTTGGAAATCCATGAAAATAGAAATTTTTCAAAACGATTCTAAGGCCGATCCTGTCAGCGTATATAATTTTGAAAAAGGATTTATGGGACATGTGAAGACAAGTTACCATATATGTACGGTCTTGTGTTTACTAGTCCCATAAAAATAATATTTCATTCCAGCTGAGACGAGAAAATGAACATTTCAAGATGAAATATTGATTTTCAGAAACGGAGCAAATGTAGAAATAGCAGAAAAGTACCGAGATAGAGACACTAAGTGTCAGACGCACTCGTATTTATGAATTATTTTAGGCACAACACCGACACTGAGCGAAAAATCAATGAAATAAAGAAAGTTTGAATTTCATATTTCAGATTCCAACACGAAATTCGCCATTCATTGACACAAAAAAACTGTAATTTACGCTAGAGTACGCTCGCTTGGGGGTAAAAATTTATTCACCATTCGATAAATCGATAGTGTGATGTACATAGCGCTAGTAAAGGATAGAGTAAATAAAGAATGGGCGAGTGAAAGAGAAAGCGATCTCGAGCGGAAATTCTCGAACCTGACTTCATGATCTACGAGGCGTTCGATACATTGAATTGTGTCATATGTTCATCAAAACCTCAATGTCAATTATGAGAATTTGTTGCATGTCAAGATGTGACACAACTGCGGAAGATATCTTCTGGACCTTATTCAAATTCCCAAGTAAGGTAAACAATTTTAGTGATGACTCAACCTTTTCAGGGGTTAATATTTGTGTAAAAAAATTGTAACCATTAATGTCTAACAATAATTGAAAAACAGTTTAAAACAAATACTATACCGACATACGATTACAAATGCGGGCCCGTAAAAAAAACAATGTTGTGTGTTAAAGAATACAAGGCAGAATAGAAACTTCGGGTGTTGTTCGCTAATGAAAATAAAGTAAGTGAAAGATTAAAAATAATGCAAATACGACACATAAAAAAAAGTAATTTAAAGATTAAAAATCAATAAAAATGGAGCACATAAAAAAACAATGAATAACTAAAGTGAGTTTAAAAATTTGTCTTTAAAAAGTAAAAATTTCACGTGAAAGTTTCACTTCTCTTGCCTAGTATAAATCGTATTAAATTTGTGTAAAATTTGACCTCCCCGCCGGTTTTTGTCAAATGCAAAACTGTGCAAGAGAAGTGAAACTTTCACGTCAAAATTTTTAATTTTTAATAGAAAAATTTTCAAACTCACTCTAGTTATTCATTGTTTTTTTATGTGCTGTATTTGTATTGATTTTTAATCTTTCAATTACTTTTTTTATGTGCCGTATTTGTATTATTTTTAATCTTTCACTTACTTTATTTTCATTTTCTTTAATTTACTACAACTTGAAATTCAAACGAAAACTATTTTACTTAAACTTCTATCGACCTTAAGGAACACATTCTCATCAGGGCACTCGATCGCGTTTCGCGCTCGATATTTAATACAAATTTTTTGATTAGCATATAATTCTTTCATAAGAATGTAAAAAATAATTAAGTATACAAACATATTGTCATATTATTTTTATCAAATTATTTATTCAATCAAAAAAAATTAGAAAGAAATTTAAAAACCAGGATTAAAACGAAAACTACTCATCCTATTGAAAAACGGTGAAAAGAGAACTTGTAGATCTTTTTAAGACCAAGAATTATGATTCTTATCATTTTCTCTGTATCTCGCATTTCTCGATTTTAAAAATGTTATGTTTTTCAAATTTTTTTTATCGAGAAAATTCATTAGTAAAAATTGTTCGACTTTTTGAGTACTACAAACATCCTTACATAGAAATTTTTAAATTAAAAAAAAAGTGGTTTCAAAAATTTTCAAAATGTTCCAACTTTTTGGATTGCTTTCCAAAATGGCTGGTTCAAGTGGTCCCAAAACGTGCACATTTGACAAAATCTAGGGTTTTTAAATTTTACACAAATCTAAGGTACATTTTTTCTGATGAGAATGTAAAAATGTATAATATGAAGGGGAGTTAATTTGAAGTATGTATTTATATTTTAAATTAAAATTGATTATTATAGCAAGATAGAAATAATTTTATAATGTAATATTTATTTGATAATAACGAATTTTTTTAACAGTGTACAAATGCAATTTGGCGATGATAAGTCGGCACTTGCTGTTCAAGGAATATAATCTATAACTTCTCAGATAAATGATTACAATTACTGATCTGGGCTAAAACATAACCAACATCGAGGATGATTCTTTTAAATGATAAAACCATTTTATCTATTTACATTTTTTCTCATTTTTTAAATATTTACACGAAAAAATAATACACGAAAAAAATATAATAAAGTATTTATTAAATCTTCAAAAACCAGTTCTAATATTCCTCTATAATAATCTGAATTTTAATAAGTTATAATTTTCAAAAGACTCAATCGAGTAGGATGAGGAGGATGAGTTGAATAATGTAACTCATTGTATGAGATAGTAATAATTTCTGTTAGTTGGAAAAATATTTTATTTTTTAGTGCAAATTGTTACATTGAGGTCATGTTGTATTATAATGATATGATTGAATAAAGTAGTTGGTAGCTGATTTTAAGATTCTTTCCGTAAGAATAGTTTAATCTGTTGTTCAATAAAACAATTCCATTCAGTACAACATGCTCTCGATGTAAAAATTTGCACTAAAAAATAAAACAATTTTCAAAATATCAGAAATTATTACAACTTTTTTTACTACATATTGCATACAATGGATTACAGTATTTAACTCATTCTCATCCTACTCCATTGAGTCATCGGTAAATTATAACTTTATAATTCAGCTTATACAATAATATTAAAAAACAAATATAAAATGAATAAATAAAAAAGTGGATAGATAAAAATGTTTTGATTATATAAAAGATTCATTCTTGATGATGATTATGTTTGCCCAGATCACAATCAGAATTATTTTTTTTTTAACTCACCTCATATTTAATGCCATTGAGCCGCAACCACGTCTCTACCTTGAGACAGTAGGGCGAAAGGGACGGTAAGACTGGGGAACGGGGAAGTTGGAACAAATACACTACATCCTTTTCAAAATTAGCTTTGTGCGCTGTAATGTTTTTAGCCGATGAATTTGGAACATCAGCTATCACTTGTTCATTTTTCTTAGATTCTTCTACTTTTTCAGTTTCCTTACTACTCTCATCTTGTTGTTGCTTATTATCTGGTATTGTTTCCATTTCTTTGACATTCTTAATCTCAGTCAATGGACTGTTATTCTCTGCTTCAGTAGTCATCGTCATTTTAGACAAGTTTTCGCGTTTATTTGACAGTATACTTCCCAGCAGAAAGACTCAAACCGAACCTTGCACCACTTATCAAGCACTTTTCGTTCTTTGTTAAAATATTTATCACTTGATTAGTTTAAAAAACACTATAACTCATCCACATGCATTTTATATTTCGAGTGGTTCTTACCGGCCGGTTCGTTTACTACTGCGAATTTTGTTAAGGTCTTGTACCCATGTAGCCGTATAGCTGTGTTATAACGTACGCTCTACGCTTGCTTATGCTGTCTTCCTGTCTCGAACTAACCCGACCCGACCCGTTCTCTTCTCTTTTCTTCTCTTGTCTTCTCTTTTCTTCTCTTCTCTTCTCTTCTCTTCTCTTCTCTTCTCTTCTCTTCTCTTCTCTTCTCTTCTTTTCTCTTCTCTTCTCTTCTCTTCTCTACTCTTCTCTACTCTTCTCTTCTCTTCTCTTTTACTGTGTACGTGAAACAGGGAATTTGTCTACGCATGCGCGTGCGCCACACCCCACGAATATCGCCATCTTTAATTAGCCGCCACCCCTAGTTCGTAGTCCTCTCGTCGATTCCCCTTTTCCCTACCTCAAGTTATGGT